>LIEC01006790.1:0-16532 GCA_001925005.1 Drosera capensis
TTGGATATTGCAGAGTCTTGCAGAGCAGACAGTTAAATAACCACCTCCCATCAATTTTCCATTTTACCCTCCATCACCATCACCACCACCACCACCCCTATGCTGCTCCCCAAAATCTGAACTCAACCACCAGACTAGCATAGCATTATGATCTCATGGCACGACCTGTACACGGTGCTGGCGGCGATGGTCCCGCTGTATGTGGCGATGATCCTCGCCTACGGCTCCGTCCGCTGGTGGGGCATCTTCACCCCCGACCAATGCTCCGGCATCAACCGCTTCGTCGCCGTCTTCGCCGTCCCCCTCCTCTCCTTCCACTTCATCTCCTCCAACAACCCTTACGCCATGAACCTCCGCTTCATCGCCGCGGACACCCTCCAGAAACTCATAGTCCTCACCGCCCTCGCCCTGTGGACGAACCTGTCGAAGACGGGATCGTTGGAGTGGATGATCACCGTGTTCTCACTTAATACGCTGCCCAATACGCTCGTCATGGGGATCCCGCTCTTGATCGCCATGTACGGCCCTTACTCGGGCTCGCTCATGGTCCAGGTGGTGGTGCTTCAGTGTATTATCTGGTACACTCTGCTGTTGTTCCTGTTCGAGTTGAGGGGCGCGAAACTGCTCATCATGGAGCAGTTTCCCGAGACCGCGGGGTCGATCGTGTCGTTCAGGGTCGATTCCGACGTGGTCTCCCTGGACGGGAGGGATCCTCTCGAGACGGAGACAGCTGTTGGCGACGACGGGAAGATCCACGTCGTCGTCAGGAAGTCTAATGCCTCGAGGCGGTCCGTCATGGGAAGAGATTCGACGGCTGGGAGGCCATCGAACCTGACTGGAGCTGAGATTTACAGTCTCAGCTCCTCCAGGAACCCCACGCCGCGGGGTTCCAATTTCAATCATGGAGATTTCTACTCCATGATGGGATATGACGGGGCATTCCTCGGTCGCCCGTCCAACTTTGGGGCGGCCGAGATTTACTCTAGAGGTGTGACCCCGCGGCCCTCGAATTTCGAGGAGGGCAATGCAGGGCCTAACTCACCGAGGTTCGGGTACTATCCGGCTCCGAACCCGGAGTTTGGAACGGGGCCGGCAGGGACTAAAGGGAGGAGGAATGCGGTATCCAAGCCGGATAAGGAGCCGATGATTCCGGGAAGAGGGAGCAAGGTGCAGGAGCAGGATGTGAACGAGCTCCACATGTTTGTGTGGAGCTCAAATAACTCACCGGTGTCGGAGGTGGGTGGGCTACATGTCTTTGGCGGCGGAAATGCGGAGCACAGCGGCCAGTCGGACGGTGCCAAGGAGATCAGGATGCTGGTCTCTGATCACACTCAAAATGGAGAGACCAAAGGTGATTATATAACTAACCCAATCATTCTTATTCTATAAGAGAGCAATGTGTCAATGGTAAGAATTTCAGGGCGTTGTATGATATTATCAAGATGGATAAATCACATTTAACTAACATTCGATTGGATGTTGTATGTGTTGCAGCAGATCGCGGGAGTGAGGTGTTTGGAGGCGAGAATTTCACTTCTGTAGGTGGCAAAGGAACAAACACAAACACAAGGGATGCCCCCAGTAGGCCGTCGAAGGCGGCAGGGATTGAGGCTCAGCGGGGTGGCAGCGCAGCCGGAAAACAAATGCCGCCAGCCAGCGTGATTACAAGGTTGATCTTGATCATGATTTGGAGGAAGCTTATTCGAAACCCGAACACATATTCCAGTCTTATCGGCCTTGTCTGGGCCTTGATTGCATTCCGGTAACCATTACTGATTTTCCACGCTCATTATTCGTTGATGGTTATCTTGTGTCATGTTCCGGTTATGAACCATATTGGGAAATATGAAATTTGTGCAGGTGGCATTTGGTGATGCCAACTATAGTAGCGAAGTCGATCTCGATACTGTCTGATGCTGGGCTTGGAATGGCTATGTTCAGTTTAGGTATGCGACTGTCATCCCTAGCTCATACCATCAGAGTTTCATTTTCTATATCAAATTCAGATTTCTGATCGGAAGAATTGGATAATATAAAATAGCATTGTGTCGTATTCATTTGAGCTTGTTATGTTTCTTAACCCTTTTTTGGGCACTGTTGAGTAACATGGCATTATGGTCCAATTTTGTTGCTTTAGTATTGGTGGGCGTCGACAGTATCATGCATATTGTCCCAAACATTAGCTGTACACCAAGGACTTTAGAGTGCTAGTCACTCACAATGTTAAGTGTTGTCTTGTCTCCATGGTCGGATTGGAACTGTCACCAATGTGACGATCTGTTCATTAGATTGATACTGCACCATGAAATTTGTTTGAAACTCAAGATATGTTGTACAACAGAATTTGCATATCACCTTATCGAATGAAAAGGTTGTAACGATGAGAGACCAATTTGACGATTGTATGTTGGGTTCAAAGGTCTGTTCATGGCTCTACAACCGAAGATGATAGCATGCGGCAACAAGCTCGCCGCCTTCTCCATGGCTGTCCGGTTCATCACCGGTCCTGCGGTCATGGCTGTCGCCTCCATCATCATCGGCTTAAGAGGTGACCTCCTCAGAATAGCCATAGTTCAGGTACAAATTTTTGTTTGAACTACCTACATGTTTTTCCTGTCATATATCCCATGACCCTGAAGTCCAGTAATTCTCTTCCTTATTGTGGATTATAGGCTGCACTGCCACAAGGTATTGTGCCGTTTGTGTTTGCCAAAGAATACAACAACCATCCCGCAGTTCTCAGCACAGCGTAAGTACATAAACAATAAACATCCGAATCAATCTATTTTTGCAACTCGATCTATCGGAAACCAGAACTTGTGAAAGCACATACATTGACTGCTAATGGTTTTATTCGGTTTCCTTATTCGTTCAGTGTGATATTCGGGATGCTGATAGCACTGCCAATCGACTTGCTCTACTACATTCTTCTGGGGCTATAAGGACCTGATCATAGGGCTGAAGCTTAAGCTGTTGGGACTGATCATATTAGTATGTGAGAATGTATGATTGAGGAACCATGAGATATATATATACATAGATTGGGCAGACACTGTTTCACCACCTCTTGAACTCCAGAAGAGCTTCCACTGCTCCCAAGTCTCCTACCAGTTCAATATACATATGCATGTTTCTTTGCCTTTTGGCAGGAGATAATAACAGTACTACATTTTGTTTATCTTGAGCGAGGAAGAAGTGAAAGCGATCAACCCCTCGGGTCCGTTTCGCGTCTATTATGAAATGTTTTCATTATCAGATAATTAAGCAGTTTATTCAGCGGAATAAATGTACAGAGAAATACAAAATTGTATATGAATAACATCATTGTAGACGGATGTTCATATTAGAGCGTTTCATATATTGAAAAATTACAAATGTATCCAATCTGTTACATTATATTCTGTTATCTTCCCTCATAATTTGTACAGTGGAATCCATTATCATTTATAAAATATTTTCTTCGTTCTATAAAAATACTTTTTGCACTATTTAACATGTATATTAAGAGGTCCATTATTCGTCTTAATGATGTAAGAAGATTATATCACTGATCTAAAGTTGAGGTACATAACTAAAAATATCATTAGTGTTGTATGATAAATTTGCTAAAAATTATGTTTGATTGTCAAAATTTACATCGACATGGGTGAAAATCAAAAAAATTAAACTCCTAATGGGACGGAGGGATCGAGTATTTATTCTTCACCAAATATCATATAGATTTATTTAAATTCGATCACAAGGTATTTATTTTTTAACGGAGTACATTATAAATGTTGAGCTTTCAATCTAATGGTAGTCAATTTTACTTTCCTGTAAAGTGGAGGGTGCTACATGATGTTCTTTGAGTGCTTCTAAAAGAAACTTTTCATTAATTATTCATAAAAGAAAAGTCCTTTATTTCACGATCCCCTTCGAAAATATCCATCAATCCCTGTGTTTTTAATAAATCGTATGCTAAGATGCACAAAAACATTATTATATGATTCAAACATGGAACACAAGGGTGCCACTTTTAATTAATATGTTTCTACATTGAAAGCAATGGGAAAATAATGGATCTTATGAAAAATACATCATTTAACCTCTTGAAAGTTGAAAACACGTTCTTCATTTCCCGACCAAAGCAGAGGAAACAGAGCCATAGAAGAAGATCAACCTTCCTCTCAAAATCAAAGTGGAATATTTGTCGCATACCAAAGTGGTCAAGTGTACAACTAGCATAGTGCTTGATGTTTGATCTTCAAAATCCACATGCATGCTTGGATGAATGCACTGATTTGCTCACTTTTTTGCTTCAATCCCCATACTTTTGTTCGTCAATTAATAATGCAGTAATAGATACCATGATGACAAGTGCTTAATTCCAAGTACATTAATACAAAGAGATGTAACCAATGTAAAATCAATTAAAGTATATAACTAATCCTTCAATCATCATTTCGAAATTTTGATACAGTTAATTTCTTCATAAATAAATAAACATAAATATAACTAATGAATACTTATATGAGATGAGATGTTAAGATCTATAATTGACTTTCATTTCATCGTTTCATGACTCAAACAAAATTCACATCGATAAATATTAAATTAAATAAATATCATAATTTATCTAGAAACATGAGTCAGACGATGGAGATCACATTTCCCAGCAAGGGGTAGATTCGTAAACGACAAAAAGAGGGTGTTCTCCTGCTGGGCCAAAACGAGCTCCTAGACGGGCCCAGAGTTTTTCTGGATATGAAGTGGGCCATGTAACACTCACAGCCACACGTGGCAGAAGGCCCACGAGGGAGCGGGGCCCAATATGATGTGGGAGCCCATTCCAGGCCCATGTGAGGGTTTCGCTGGTAACAGTGACTGCAGCCAGACAGTATCTCTCGACTCCTTGGCTCAGGCCTCGGTGTGTTATGTGCATCTTGCATTAAAATTACATGAACAAATGTTGTAGTAAATGTTTTTCTTATATGGCGATAACTGATAGGTGAGTTGTTAAGTGGGATTAAGGGAATTGAGTGAGCGTTAAGCACAATGTTTGTGTTTGATATCGATCATGATATCATCTGATCAAAACTTAAATGAAAGGTGCGATTAGTGATTTGATTTTGTCATGTGGAGAGTCTAAAGTAAATTCTAGCTATGGTGTGATATTTCAAGCATATCGTCGTAGTGGGCAAAGATAGGTGCATGATATGTGACGCTGATAAATTGATATGAACGCAGTGCTGCCGCAACTAGCTTTTGGGCACCAAATCATGGAGTTTTGTTTGTATCTATTTGGAGAGTTTCTTCTTTGATTACAGAAGTCGAGATAGATCATCCTCCACGAACATGGCTTGGCTAACATTAGGCATGTGCTCCTAGGCCAAGTGTATGATGTAATAATCGGATTCAGATCCTCAGCTATATGTTAAAAATGACAAAGATGTTATCTTATTTTTTTAGCCGTCGATATGTTCGACCAACTATAACAAATGATGCGATCAAGACTGGATATAAAATTTAAAAAATGTCATGACTGGATTAAAATATCAATCATCTACGCAAGAGATAACATTCAGATTCAAGGCTTGCTCAGTTTTCTTGTTCTTTTTCAGTTTATATATCTCATCCATTACGTATCTTTTTCTGTTTCGAAGAAATCCAATGGGATTCACTTCCGGACAAGGACAAGCATATATAGTAAGCCTCTTACCTAACATTTCATGTCATGACTTTATTCACAATTAATCACTGATTCATTCGTTTTAATTTATATACTATCATTTCGATCCAATACGAGATTTTATATGTGTTAAAATTTTATAAAATTTGTTGAATAAAAAATAATTTTTAGAGATATTGGGATTTACGATAATAACTCAAGAAAGAAGATAGTAGAACGTAGTGTAACAAAATATAATTGGTTTGATTTTGTTTATTTTTTTTAGATTAACAATATGGAAAAAGAGAGAAAGTAACAAGTATATAAGAACATAAAAAAAATATTATATATATTATAAGACGAAAGAAATATTCAAATATATATGTATTTGTCATCTTAATTATTATTATCATGACCATGATCTAATATTGCCCATCCAAGATCATTATATTCCATCCAAATCCTGAACTTAGACACTAATTATCATCTTCAGCGAGCAAGCTAGTGCATGACCACCAAGTTGACGATTGAATATTAGCTGTAAAAGGTGTTCACCTTTGATGAAAAGCTTGGCATGTTTGTGTGTTAGTGGGATAGTGGTTATAAAAAAGAAGATTTGATCCACTTAAAGCACTCGTGTATAAATGTGATATGTCATCATCGATGTTCCTTGGATTTTATGCAATTATGTGCCATGATTGGTTTCATGTTTTTCTCCATCAAAATGGCTGAACTAATCACATTACTTTGCTTGGCCTGGCATGACATGCCTAGCTGGCTTGGTAGCTAGTAGCTTCCGTATTATACTTGTCATAACTTGTTTGTTATGTTATACCATTGTTATAAATATGAAAAAAAAAAAGAAAATTTATTATCAATAATATATAAGTTGAGTAATAATATATAAGTTGAGTGTTGATAAGACATATTAAACGATAAAGTTTTTATAAATTGTATTTATTTTTGAAATTCTTAAATTATTTAATCTTTACCATTCATTAATCTTAAGAATACATAATGGTAACATTATATTCATTTTTCCTTATAAATATTTACTATGGTTTTGATACCTATCTATCAAATGATCATCCTGGCCAGTATGTGAGTTCAATTATATGTGACCTAGAAGAACATCTATACAACACGAATGATTTGAATCACCACACAATCTTATACGTATATCTCGGTAGGATTGCATATGTTTCGTTCTCATTACACTCCGTATATGACAAGAATACTAGGATTGTTATTGAACTTTTGAACCATGATACTAGTGTTATAAGAGGTAGAACGCACAGGATCATACGGATGATTGAGATAATATATACTACACGTAGGAGACGCTAAAAGTTTAAGGATCAATGACATCCACTCGCTTTTTCTCAGGCTTGAAAAGTGAAAAAGTGGTGCCTTGGTAGCCTTTCGATATCATAAGTATTCTTTTGGAGGTTCTTCTTTGACGTTGCGTGTTTATTGGCTTTATCCTCGAACATATCATCGATCGTAGCTCTCAATGTAAATCTAGATGGATCCCTGGTGGCTGGTGTCACGCCCTCGCTGGCGTTTCTACGAGAAAAAAAAAAATTTGACCCTGTAACTACTGGCCTCGAGCTAGTGAGAACATTTTATTAATAAGAATATGTGATCGTGTCAAGAATAACCGAGTTGATGAGCAGATGGACGACATCATAAACTTAATAGAGCGTAATAATTAAGAGTCTAGCATATCATTGATCCAAAAGTGAAGAAAATATAATTAATCCAGTGGAACCCTTATCTCGTATGGTCAATATTGATGGTTGTCGTTTTTTTTTAGTCATATTCAATGATGAAATAAATTCAATGTATGCCTTTTCTCGTGCACATAGTGTCACGTTATAATCCTTAATTGATATGCTGCACTATGATGTTTGGCGAGTTGGTACGTAGCTAGTCGAATTTTCTCTTTGGTCCTCACCATTTATTTATATCACTAAAAGATCACTATTAATTTTATCATCTTTCGGTGGGTTATTAATTTGGTTCAAGGCCCATTGTTATTAAGATATACCAAGATCAATTAATATTTTTTTTAATATTTTGACATGGTTGTTCAAATCAAGAACACCCAATATTCAAGAATGATTCAAGTACAGTACTGTACTTGAATCATTTCACCCTCTAAGGGCAATATTACAGATCAGTGGCTGAAAACTGGGCTGGCCCAAAACCAATAGCAGGATTCTGCCAAGATCATTCTTCTTGCTTTTCTTCTAGACAGGCCCACTTAAGAAGCCCATTTAGCTTCCACTTTGTACCCTGTTAGACGAATCCTCTAAAAATCCCATCGTCAAAAGGCTCAAAACGACAATTTGTTTTTTTTAACTCCATTAGAGTTAAGCCCTTTTATCTGGTTTATGTTTTCTTATACGGTTTATTCAAACATTAGTAAAATTGATTATTTTAAAAGAGTAAAATTATTTTTTAAAGTATAGTCTTTTTTTCTTTTTTCTTTTTCTTTTCTAGTATCATTTTTAGCATAATCAAGCTAAATCTAAGAGTAAATCTAAGGATGGAAAAGACGAAATGCAAACAGTCGTCATGATACTTTGAACTCGTGCGGAATCCCTAATTAATTATTATGTTTATGACAAAATTTAAGTGACTTACCACCAAACAAATGACAAGAAAGGACTCGTGTATGGTCTTGGGTCCATCGGCTCCATGTTCTACTTGAAAGACACACTGTCCTCGAGTAAAACGTGGTTTTCCTCGATATAACCACGTGAATTCGTTGAGTTGAAGGAGAGCAATGCGGTGTTGACAGCACGCATTGATGAGTTGACACAGTTTGTCCAGCGGTTTTCACACTAGTATCAATGCGGTAACAACTCGTTTGTTCGACCTCCTCACCAATCTCAGGATCCACCGTCCCCACCCGGGACGTTCAAGCAGACTCATGTGTTTTGAACATTTATATTTGATTCTTTTGTTGGATGTTTTTGTTATTTGGACAATATCGTGTAAGCTGTTTAATTGAAATTATGATATGTAACTTGCATGTATGGTTAGTGTTTGATATTAGTTTTGACATCCCAAAAATATGTTTTGAGTATATGGTTATTTGTATATAGCAGACGAAGCTCGAATTTTTTTTCGTGAAAACTAGATTTACAATGAAAAAATTCATTGTCGTCACTAATTTGCGACGGATTTTATAGCAAAATAATGCAGTTCAAAAATAAGGGTTTGCGATGCAATCATCGCTATTTTACAACAGCTTCCGTCATTATTTTACGACAAAAAATTTGTTCCATTGCAAATCATGTGAAAACAGATTCTGTGATAGTCTTGTTTTCTATCGTCATTCTGTGACGAATTTTCAAATTTTGATCGTTAAATTAGTTAATGATTAGATTTTTCACGACAGTTATTCAAATCGTAAATCCATCGTTAAACACTCGATGAAAATAACTGTTATCAAATAAACTGTATCTTTGCGGTGTATACATGTAAGTGAAGAAGAGAGAATCAAGAGTAATATCCCAACTACCCGCACCCATTTTCAACAAGAGACTTGAAAGAATGCATTATGTTCCTTTATGTGATACTATTGCACTTTGCTATTGACGAATGATGCGCATTGTTTCTGACTACTGTGTACAATGGGCAAAAAGTTGTTTCCAAAGGTAGATGGCAATTGTCCCAACATGTGCTGTTCGAGTATTTATAGTCACAAACCGTCAACACAAACGTTTTATAGAATCAAAATATATATATATGGTATTCAGGACAAGACCACATAACTTTACTAGTAAAATTTTTAAGTTGACTTGATCATGATGTGTCATGTTAGACTCATTCATATGTAATTAGAAAAAGGCAGTAAACGATGTTTTCATGTAACTGTTGAACACTTTCTTATTTCGATCAATTTTAGATATTATGACATACTAACAAGTCGTATGAGGGTTATGAGCAGCAGCCAACTGGCCGTTGTAGCGAAAGTCAGAGCATGTCAATCTCAGGTTATTGAAGTTTCGTATCGTCAATGATTTTATGTACAGTCAATGAGGTATGCAATTCGCTAGTGTTTTATCAGTGGTTTTACGTGAGATTTTGACACTTAGTTAGCTTGTAACACAAACATCGCGTCCTTAATCTTTAGTTCGCATCTTGGAAGTACATGTGAATATGGAGGTCACGACAAATGCATCTTGGTGCTGCAACCCATCTATATTTTTTTTTTAAAATTATTTTAACTTGAAATTTTAAAAATAATTGACTTTTTTCATTCGTGAGTGGGTTGCACGTCATGCAGCCTGTCGTATGTGATATTCTTTTCATTTTTAAAAAATTATAACACTTATTAATTTAAAATATTTTAATTAAATTATAATATTATTATATTTGTAAAAAAATTGTAAAAAATATCAAAATATTTTTATTTTTTACTTCATCCATCTCAAAAAAAATTACACTATTTTGATCGAATATGTATGACACACTATTTAAAGGTTTGATCACTGTTACGTGATGTTCGAACATTATTTTTTAAAAAAATATTGTAAAATATTAATGATAATAAATATTACGTATTATAATCGTGAGCTATTAAAAAATTTAAATCATGTTGTTTAGATGAGTAATGATGTTTCTGAAATTACGTATTGAATAATGCATAAAGAGCGAAACGTTATAATAATTATGGGACGAACATAATACTTTACATCACATCAACTCATCATATTATTATTATTTTTAATTTTTTTTTATTTCTCTCACCCACACAAATCAGAGGATTAAACTATTTTCATGATAAAAATTAATATAAATATAAATTATTATATCAAATTAATTGATTATAATTTTATTAAAATGAAGACGATACAATAATATTATTACTTCATAATCTATCAACGGTTCTCATCAGTCCCACACGAGCACAGCTAACCCCTGCCTCCATCACTTGCATTTGCATCTACCTCGGTCTGTTCATCCTCACTCCCTTCGCTACTAGCTAACTAGCTATCCAGCCCATTCTGAATTTTATCTACTCCATTTCTTTCCACCTCAAATATGCATTTTAATTTCTCCTGTCAATATATCTACAACTTTATTATAGAACTCAATATGTATATATATATTTTTCGTTTTATATATTTTATAATATTTATTTTAAATTTTTAATTTGTAAATTTAAATTTATTATTATTATTTTCAACTTCAATTCTCAATCGTATAAAATTTTTCTCTTTATTTTTTTAATTCTAACTATACAAAATTTTTCATGTAATAAAATAATATAAAAAATTTAAAATATTTTAACATAATAAACTATGTAAAATATATAGAAGGGGGGAGTGTATTAGTCTTGGTAAGTGGGGTCTGACGCACGATCGACAGTGATTTTGTCAATTTTGAGAGCCAGGGATTTATGGTCAGTAGATTGCATAACATTTGTGAATAGGGGAAAAAAGGGTACATATGACATGCAATGATTAGTGAATGAAGAGGAGAACAAAAGCTTGTGTTGTCCTTTCTTGGATAAGACAAAAGTCGTCAGGATCTGTTGTCGATGTGTTATGTTCAAGCTTGTAGACTATCTGAATGTAACATGATGAAAGGTCCAAACGATCGATTTCTTAACTGAATGTTCAGTGATTACGTGCGTACCATCAACTATTGTTTTGAATGATCTTTTCAAAATTATTCATTTTGAATGGCATGAGTCCGATTAAGGACGAGATCTTCATGAGATACTTTAACTCAATATTAGCCATTGTTTTTTGTTCAAATAATAAATCCCGTAGACCTTCTCCCTTGATTTCCTTACATCAATTTTTAAGTAATATCTTTCTAAATAAAAAAATTTGTACAAAAGATCAACGATCAATATTATTAAGGTTATTTCTTTTAAGATAGCCCGACTCAGGCAATGATAAATCTTAGGACTAACAAGATCCTGATTGACAGGGATTTTAAACCTTTGCAGTTAAACTCAAAAATCAACCGATAATGGTTTAATAGCCAGGATCTTATATTTAGCTTTTTAATTCGCAAATTCCAGTGTGTAAATATTTATAACATATCTGTCTTCTCATACAAATGTTTGTTGGGCTGATTAGCCTCTAATACCATTTTGTTTTGTTGTTTTTTTTTTTTTAAATGTCCAATTAGACACTATATTTCAATGCTCTTATCAAAGTTACAAGCAATTACAACCGATTAAGGTAGGATAGGATCTCATTCCTTTCTCAGGTGACACTGAGAGACATAGCAAGCCATAGCATGAGTCCGTCATACAAACTATTTTGTGATGATCAGCCCGTCAATCAAAATTAATTTAAAAGGTTTTTCAGGTTTGTAGGTTATTCGGTTGAGTAAAGAAAAATCTTTCGAGATTTTTCTTTAAAAAAAACAATAGCAAAAAAATATTAATATTAATCTTGTTTTAATTTTTTGTTTATTATTTTGTATTTCAAAAATAATAAGATATTGTTTGTTTCTGCTGCCCATATACAGTCTCTTTTATTGCTCTTTCTACAGATTTTGTTTTAGAGTTATTCAATATTTCCCCCTCATCGTAAATGTTTTTGCAATTGGTTTTTCCTAGAACCACTCACGGCATTCAGTGCTAGGGTCTATAAAAACCCTTGTAGTTCCTCTTCCAATACCACACTCTCATCGAGCCCCATCGACTTCCTCCTCCTCTCTCACTTTTCCCTTTTTGTTTTTGTTCCGGTGACTGCGGCCTCATGTGCGGTGATCCGGTGAGCGAGATCCGTGCTGTGGTTGTCAAGTGAGCGAGTCTCTTCTTGTCGATTTCGCCTTTGCTTCGTTGTCTGTTCGACCTTGAACCCCCCCCCCCCCCCCCCCCCCACCCCAAACTTCGGATCATTTTTGGTACTCTCATCAATTTCTTTTCTTTCATCATCCCTTTATAATATATATAGTATCACATGCCTCGTCCTATACTTTGGTTTATTAATTGATTATTATGACCGTAACGGTTAAAACCCTAATTTTGATTGTGATGGAATATGATCTTGATTGTTTGAATAACGGATCGGAATTTCGTTGCTTGTTTTTTCTTGTTTTTCCAAGTAGGGTTTTTGTTTTGCATTGTTTTGATTTGATTTTGTTTCCTTTTTTTGATTGTCTAATGTCATTTTTATTGATTTTTGTCTTGTTTTGTTAATTTTGTGCATAAGAAATCTTTGTTAGCTAGCTCGTGTCCTCAATATTGTTCACAAAATTATTGTCATGCCCAGTAACTTCTGATCATATTTGTTTAACTAGCAAGTCTGTGGGGAAGAGAGTGGAACATTCAAATTTCCATGGAGAAGATTGAGCATATATGGCTCAACTATAATTAAGCTCCTAGTATCTGCAAATAAAATCATCTAAAGCTTATATGGGCCGTAATCTGAAATGCAATGATGCCGCCATTTCATGAAGAAATAACTAAATATTTTAATATATATGTCTGCTATAACTCGATCTTAGCTTGAAGGATCAATTGACCTAAGAACAGATTAAGACGGTATATAATTCATGTTGTGCTTCATATTTTCTTATCGCTATATATTTTTTTATCATGGCGATCACTTTGATACAGTATAATCCGTAGGGTGCATGGAGCTTGTAATCAACTAAGAGGGTAAAAATACAATGACTTTTAGGTAGTTTGTTAATTAAAACTTCACTACGCCTACACAAGGCCGAGCAAGGGTTCAACATTATTGGATGGTGTTGGTGCAATTTGGTAGCTAGGCATAGATTGAATTGTAATTATATGTAGGGGTCGTACCAGATCAAGGTATCTATATATAGATACTTTTCAGAGGGAGTATAATAAAGTCTCTGCTTATAAAACTTTGTGATTTCCTTGTAATATAAGTAATGCTTAAAGGTAAAGGGCGTTTATGTATGAAGAAACATGTGCAGAGGTGGTTGATCGAGTTAGGTCCCTGCATGAAGGAGAAGGACCAATAGTATTGGGCAACGGAATTATCACATTTTTCATGATTGAAGAGTCGCTAGCTAGCTACTCAATTCATCTACTTCACTAGTATATTTTACATGTCCTTAGCTCCATTCGTTCTATTAATTTTTTCCTTTTTGTTTTTTCTTTTTCCTTATCTGATAAATGTTATTGATAGACGTTAATTTTTCTCTCAATCATGTAATCACTCAATCATGTAATCAGATATTAGACATCTTTTCAGAATATTAAAAAAGAATCTAACGATCTAATATAATAAAGCAATAATAGTGTAAGATTTCATATATCTCGCATTGGATTAGTCACCACGTTAATTTGCGTGCTAAGTCTCATTGATCCATACTCTTTCCTCGAAAGTCCACCTTCATCATAGGGATTGTTTAATCAAAACACATGGTATATCATCATATCAATGAATTAAAATCAACCGTACACTATTATCAATGATGCTGGAGTATATAATTTACATGTCATATATTGTGGTATGGACATATGTAAGTGTACTTAAGGCACTTTGCTTGGGTCCCGTTTACCTAGGAAAAAAGTATTCAACATCTTATTATATTCTTGAAGAACTTCTAAATTAGAAATATGTTACCTTTTGGAATCAATGAAGATATTACCTGCACGAATTTAATCACATTGAAGAGAATACAGCAAGTGGAGTGAGTCATATACGAGATCTTTCTTCCACATCTATGGGAAGGGTAGCTTGCTTTCTTTTTGCGTAAAGAGGGTAGCTGGCTTTTGAGTTCCTATAATGTGCCTGCCTGCCTCGTATTTGTGGTCCATTTGTACTTCTGTCGGATATCTTCGATTTGACTGATATCATGATTGAAGTTTGAACTTTTGATGAAGCACAACATGTTTTGTGTCTGACGGTCGAGTGAACAAGATCTATAGATTTATCTAATTATAATATAATTTATACGGTATACATTATATAAATGTGCTAAAATTAGGAAATAAGTTATAATGAAGACGGTCATATTTCATGGTAGAAGTTAAAAGGTTTAAGGTCGAGCAAGATAACGAATGTGAGGCGATCAACAAGAGACTCTTCATTTGACAAGCCATTTGCATGGGACTCTGACACCGATTCTCCTCAGCTGGCATGCAACACTTGATCATGATCTCGGCGGCATCTACAGGTAAGCCAAATAAAAGGTACTGTATGATTCAAAACAGCTTGTCTTACCTTATTGCAGATCATGTATTGTTAACTCTATATGTTTTACTATGATATTTCATCCTAGCTTAGATAGCCACATTCGGACCGATCATGCAGTATACTACGGCAGAAATCAAATAAACGATCTGTATGATCGGTATGTTTAACTGCTTAAACAGCTCGTCTTCCCCGACAGGAATCTCGTTAGAAGACTATTCGAGAGAAGACGGGGTGAGGTTCTTAGAAGCTGGAACATGAAGCTGATTTTCTTATTGTTCTTGTGTGGGGAGTTTTTATTACTCCGGTTTAATTGGCAGTTAAGCTGGACGGGTAACATTAGTTGGCAAGAGGCATCCCTCACCTTTGTGATTTGGTTGTTGGGATGGCGGCAGGTGTGTAGCATGGTTGTTTGGTTATGATGGCTTATTATCCCTTTTTTTTTTTTTTATCGTGAATGTTTCCGTTTGGCTGTTATAGCTATGAATATTTCTTTATGTGAATGGTTAGGTTTTGCACGGTTATTCAATTAAACCAACACGGTTATCCTGTATCAGCTGTGATTTCTTTCCACGGTGAAAACCAAACTGATTCGATTAATGGGTTTTGATTTTTGCGGTTCGGTAAAAAGTTTATGTGGTTTTGGTCTTAACACGTTTACCATCCGTCGCTTGCCCGTGGTCGCTATAGCAACTCGTCACTATCGCTTACTCTTGTCGCTAATCATCATTGCTCATCGTCCACACTCGGCGCCACTTTTATCCATAAGGGTATACTCTTCATTGATACATAACAACATGAGAATCAATGTCCGAAGAGTCACATTTACGTTTATTTGTGATTAGATCGTTGGATTTTGTAATTAATGATTAAGATTAAAAACTCATTTTTGTATTAACTGAAAAGAGAGGAGCACATTTTTAATTTATGTCAAATCGCTTATCATCAAATCTAACCGTTTAACCACACATAAGATTATATATGACTAACCACAAATCCATTTTTCTTATGTCTTTCCAATACATATGTTATCCTTCATTTTGATTGAGAAGAGTTATTTTCTTCATTAAGCCTCGTTTGATATACGGATGAGATAAAACAAAATCAACAATGAAGGAAATTATTAATGACTTCGCTGTAAATAAGGAGACTATTTGTAACGCCTCGGGATTTCCTGTCCAATACTTGCTATACACGTGGCGCTCCAAAATTTCCTTCGAAGTAAGACGACAGGAATACAAGAGGTTTAAGTATCAGAAATATAGGATCTATAAATAAATATCCAACTTACATCGTCTTGAATTACATAAAAATCGTACTCCGAAAATATAAGCGAAATGTTACAGAAAGCCGAAACTAATCATCATCGCTGTGTAACGGTCCCCTCCACGATCCTTTATTACCTGAAACGAATATGTAACCGTGAGCTTGAAAAGCCCAGTAACACAGGATACACATCCATCTCAGGGGTCTGGCATGCTTATTATATCATGCATTTCCCATGCGCAAACAGAATGCAATGCAAGCAACACCGAGCAATCATATGCCAATCAGGAACGTTTAAATACGTACAGGATAATAATAATACAAGTCAAGCAGGTTAATCCCTATTTCAGTATCGCTGGCCTATATTAAAGGCTTTTACAGGTTAATGACATGCTCTGACATGTCATATTGATTCTCAGGACTTTTACAGGTAACAACGTGCTTTTGTCACATTATAACAATTC
>LIEC01006793.1:0-47047 GCA_001925005.1 Drosera capensis
TTTGGCTAAGCACCTAAGGCATTGATGAGCAACAAAAGAACGTCAAAGGCTTCAGGATCTAGGATTGAGCTTACACACGAGGACCAACACAGAATACATCAATGTGCAGTAGATATGTGTGCAGACGAGGTTGCAGCAGGGACTGGTGCAGACGAGGTCTCACAATACAGTATGCAGACTAAGATATAGTAGACTGGGTGTAGCATAGATGGTTGCTGATGGTTCGGTCAAAGATCTGGAGTCAGTCAAACGAAGATTTGAGTTAAAACAGCAACAACATAATTTTTGGAGTTAGTGGACTGCTAGCATGAGAAATAAGATGGTGGGGGACACGAGTGGCAAAGTGTCATGTCAAAAATAGTACAATGCTATTGGGTTCTTTTCCTGAGCCTATAAAAAGAAACCATTAAAACTCATTGAAGAAAGGTCGTTGAATGTGATTGAAATGGCAAGCGTGTAAAGCAATCAAAAGTTCAAAGATTACTCAAGATAGCTAATTCGTGAAGATCATAGTGAAAGGAGCGTCAGTAGTCTATAAAAGGACACATCTTGCAGCAGAACCCTGAGTGTGGATCTGTTCAAAGGATTTGAGTCTTTTCTCTTTTCTACAAGTTAGATAGCTTGTAAAAAAGAGTTTTCTTGTAAGCTCCAACAAGAAGATAGTGATACTCACCTCTTGGCTTGACTACACTGGTCACCAAGGGAAGACTGGACTAAGCTCTCGATTATCATTTGATAACGAGTGTTCGAACCAGTACAAATACTATATATATTACTTGCCTTTATTGCATAATATTAAATCATCGCAGCCAAATAGAGATAAACTCAAAGAGTTTAAACTCTCTGGTGCAGACGACCAACTGTCATTTCCAAACTACCTAAGTAGTCTGCATAGAATAGTGTGATAAGAATGTCCAATCCCTCCGATTTTATAGAAATTAATGTAACAAAACTAAGATGTATTAGTCATAATGTAGTTAGCTACAAGTCAAGTAGGTAGCTGCAGTCTAGGTTGGATGCTGGAGAGCAGACGGCTGCAATTGATGAAGATCAGATAAGCCACCAGATACAGACTACTACAAAGGACTTTGGGTAAACAACAAAGACATTGTTAAACAACAAAAGAACATCAAACTCTTCATGATCTAGGATTAAGCTTACAAACGAGAACCAACACAGAATGCATCAATGTGCAGCAGAATTGTGTGTAGACGAGGTTGCAATAGGGACTGGTGCAGACGAGGTTTTACAGTACAGCATGCAAACTAAGGTGCAGCAGACTAGGTACAGTAGAGATGGTTGATGATGGTGGGGTCAGAGGTCTGGAGTAAGTCAAACAAAAATTTGAGTTAAAGTAGCAACGACCAAAATTCTGGAGTTAGTGGACTGCCAGCATGAGAAACAAGATGGTGGGGGACACGAGTGACAAAGTATCAACATCAGAAACAGTGTCATGCCGTGTAGGTTTGTTTCCTAACCCTATAAAAGGAAACCGATGAAGCTCTTTGATTAAGGTTGTTGAACAAGGATTGATAGCCAAGAGTACAAAGCAATCAACATTCAAAGATTATGATTATCTCTCAAGGCCAATAGCCGATAAAGCATAATCATTAGGTGATGATGATGATGGTGATGATGAATTCCTATAGCGAGAAGACCATGATGATGATGACATCATTGATGAGGTCACTGAAGAAGGAATCAAGGAGCAATCGACAGTAGAACCATCTGCTGCAGAAGAACCAGCAGTAAAGTCACCTGCAGTTGAGTCTCCAACAGTAAAGCCTACCCCATCAGGATTAGCAGTACATGAGGAACCAGTAGCAGAGGGATCACCAACAAAGAAGGACTCCCTAATAGCATCACCAATCAGGGATGCAATAGAGGCTATCACAGAAGGGACTACTGCAAACTATCAGTAGGCAACTGAGCAAGTAGAATTCACTCAAATTACAACACTTGATCTCACTCCCACACAGATAGAAGAAATGGTCATAGTGGACGTTGAATCAACAGAAACAATCTCAATGCCAACAGTGGAGCAGATTGCAGCAAACAACACTTTCAAAGGTGTCACTCTTGATGAAACCAACAAACATTTGATGAGCGACACTCCTTCTGGCCAAGAAAACATGCAAAATCAAGATACATCCCTACTGAACCTCGAGTTTTCACCCCCTCCCCCCTCCCTTTTCATTTGTAATGGTGCAGACTAGGGCAGATCTACTATAAGTAGGTTTTCCTCAAGGCCTACTCTACAGTGGTACATCTGACTTTCAAATGATCCCAAGACTATAGATAGGAGTTTGAGGGAAGCTCTTGTAGAAGTCAGAATGACACCAAGTCATGAAAGATCATCCTCTACTGCAAGAACAGTGACCAAAACTGAACCGTCTGCACATCAATAGTCATCTCCATCAGAAACTATACTGGAATACAAACTCAGGCAACCGGATCAAAAAATTTACAACATGCATCAATGGCTAAAGGATGCATTCAAGGTACTTCTTAGCAGACTAAAACCAGTTGCAGACGAGGTAGAAGCTGAGAAGACTGTTAGGGAAAGGAGTTTTGAAGACTTCCATGCATACCTCACCAATATGGCCGAAGGTCTCATAGATCAAATACAAAGGGCATTGGTCTCATAGATAAAATAAAGAGGGCCAATGCCCTAAATCTTCAATAGTACAGGCTCGGCTCCTTAAATCTAACCAAGCTAAGGGGACAATACTCAACTGACCTTCGTAAACTACAAGCATCTTTGAAGACCGCCCATCAACAACTTAAGGCACATATTTCAAAACAGCAACATAAGGCTTGACTTGCTGGAAAACAAGTTTCAACTTAAAACTGCCAAAACCACAAATGCTCAACATACAACCACTTCTTAACTTAAAGCCATTAGAACTACAATCGAAGGTCTTACAGCTACAATCAATGCTAACAAAAAAGAGGAAAAGGCAATAGACAAAGGAAAAGAGGTAACAGGACCTTCCGGGGAGAAGGCAGTAGAGAAAACTATAACGAAACCATCTGCAAATGAGCTCAAAAGAAAATCAACAGCAGTAGCAGAAGAAGAAAGAGTTGCAAAGCGACAAAAGCCTCAAGGGAAAAGATCATCAAGCCATAAAACTCAGGGGGAGCAAACCCTACAAGAGAGGCCATCAGGGCCTAGATCTCAAAGGGAACAGCCCCATGGGGAGAAAACAACACATCATAGAACAATTGAGGATCGGCCTCATAACCACAACAAAGGCAGTGAGTATCACAGGTAAAAGGTATACACCCTTTACTGCATATTAGTCTAAGGAATTAGATTAAGTTTTTTTTTCTTTTACCAAACAATGTAATTAAAGAGTTAGCATGTTGATTTACTTAGAATTTTTGTTAGCATCAATTTAAAGGAAGATTGATAGGAATGTACAATCCTTGTAGTAGTATAGAAATTGATGAACAATACTTAGACGTAATAGCCATGATATTGTTAGTATGCTTAGGGTGAAAATTAGGTAGATATCTACAGTTTAGGTCAATGCTAGAGAGCAGACGGTCACAGATGGATAGCATTGTGTGGGCTATCAGATGCAGACTACTATAGAGAATTTTGGCTAAGCAGCTAAGACATGAATGTGCAACAAAAGACCAGTGAATGCTTCAAGATATGGGATTGATCTTGCAGACAAGGACCAACACAGCAATATATGGATTGCATCAAATTTGGGCGCAGACGAGGTTGTAGTAGTGACCGGGTGTAGACGAGGTGTTAACGGTAATGAGTGCAGACTGAGTTACAGTAGACTAGAGTGCAGCAGAGATCGTTTCTAAGGTTGGGACAGAAGAATGAGGATCAACAAAATAGAAGATTTGAGATTCAAAGTGACGGTACGAGGATTTGAAAAAGATGAGCTGTCAACATCAGTGAAGGTTCACATGTGACAAGATGTCACCATCAGATCAAGTACACAAGTCAAGGGTTCATTGCCTCAATCTATAAAAGGGGATCAAAAAGCTCAAGGAACAGTGCTGTTGAACGAGAGATTGAACGTACAAGTATGCATAAACAGCCCAAATTCAAAACTATTCCAGTGAAATGAATTGAAGAAAAACAAGCAAAAGATGGTTCAGTAGTCTGCATTGAAGAACATAAGCTGTAGCAGAGTCCAATGAGGGATCTGTGCAAAGATCTAGGTTCTTAGCTTTTGACAAGTTAGTTAGCTTGTAAAGGGATTATCTTGTAAGCCAAAAACAAGAAACTAATGAACTCAACTCTTGGATTGACTAAATTGGTCGCAAAAGAAAGACTACACTAAGCTCTCGATTATCAGTTAATAACGAGTGTCTGAACCAGTATAAATTCTGTGTTTTTTATTTTCTTTTCATTATTATGAGTTATTGGAACGGTTAGGAATCAAACACAACAGCAAATAGAAACAAACTCTCAAAATCTAAATCTCTGTTGCAGACCATCTCAATAATTTGTAAAGAATATCAGTGTATTCAAATTCATCATTTCGCTACATTACACTGAAAAATTTTAAAACAACTTATTCACCCCCCTCTATGAATCTTATAGATGAGATCTTAAATAATACAGATTTATATTCTTGCACAGATTTAAAATCTTACAGTCTTAAATTTAACCAATCATACCTAACTACAGGAAGGAATAACAACTTCCGATGATGAAATCTGCCTTGTAATTTAACTCATAATTCATATGGATTTTTAACAGTGAAATATTCAGATTTGACTGACTCGTGGATATGATGTATCAGGAAAATTAATGTCATTATATTTTCTTGCATAGTAGCTTTATTATTTGTTATTATTGTATGGCCATATCCTTTATCACTAATGTGCAACTCTATATACAGGATCTATGACAAATAGTTTTCCCTAGATATTTCAAGTGCAGCGAATTTCGTAAGATTTGTCATTGTTTTCATTTGTTCTTAGACGGTCAAAGACTCGTGCTCCTAACATCTTATGAAACGAAAATGGGACGAAATCACTAAATAAGACAAATTTAGGACAAAGCTCTTTTCTCCTTCTCTGTCTCCTGTTCTTGCTTTTATTATGCAAAATACAGTATGTTATAGAGGGGGATGAGCTTCAATTCTAGGCAAAGTGGACGGTAGGGAGAACAAAAAAGTCTTCCACATGAAAAGTAACGGGCCGCAATTTATGAACAATATTAAAAAGTACATGAATAATGATAAACAGTGCCAATAGACCCCACATATGATAATAAAATGTTTAAAAAAATACATAAAAATAATTAAGATATAGATAATATTTAGATGCATTTTATAATAATATTTATTTATTTTGTTTTATGGAAATTTTGGGCATTTTACCTTGAAACCTTCGTAACAATGGTTTTGTCCCGGAAAAAACCCGAAAAATCACGACCACTGCGATTGCTCTGAAAAAATGGGATAAAGCTCATCTGCTCTGCAACCTTCCCAACGAATCCAACAGACCACTCCAAAACCCCTCTTGTGCCCCAATGGCGAAGACGCTTCCACTCCGACTCCCATCACTCACTTTCCTCATCACCACTCACCATTTCCTTCTCCCAATTCTCCGTCCTCTTCACTCTGCCCTCCGCCGCCGCCGCCTCACCACGGCCGTCTCCTCCTCCACTCAGACCTCACCAAACACGGACATCTCCGGCGCCGCCTTGGACTCGAAATCAGGTGTGATCACGCCAAGGTCACAGGAATTCAATGTGTGGTACTTGGACGTGATTGCTAACGCCGAGCTCGCCGATAACGGGCCTGTTCGTGGGACTATGGCGATTCGACGTATGGTTATGCCATCTGGGAAGCCATTCAGGTTTGATGAGGATTTGAGTGATGGGTTTTGTAATTGGGCAAAATGGGTTTTGGGATTGGGGTAAAAGGGTTTTGGAATTGATTAGGGTTTTTTGTTTTGTGTTTTGTGCTGGTAAATGCAGGAGTATTTGAATGTTAAGTTCAAGGAGACTGGGCATAGCAATGCGTATTTTCCACAGGTTCGCGCCGGTCTCTTCTCTCTCAGTGATTTGTCTGCGTTGTGAACTTCTTTGTTTAATCTATGAATTCTTTGTCTTGTGAGGGATGGATGGAATATTGCTTTATTGTTCTAGGAAAGATGGCAACTGGATATTCAATTTATAGTTTTAGGGTTCAGATCAATGACTTACTAGCATCTGTCTCGTGGCTTTTGATCCATCAAAATTAGTATAGGCAAAATGCTGAATGATGTAGTGGGGCATTGTCGACTAAAGTCATGTTTTGGGATCCTTTCTAGTGCATTTCCTTTGCTGGAAACTATCTAAAATTTTTGCTTGATTCTAAATGTTTAGAGCTTCTCATCTAGAGATAGCTTTGCTTCCAAATCCGACATAATTTTGCTAGGGACAATGGAATTGTGTCTTGGTGGAGTGAAAGATACTCAAAGATGGATCCGCTTAGTGAAGTTGTTGGATAAGAAGATGCTAGTAGAACTCTAAATTATGATGAGAACAATGGCTTCTTCCTACCATATACAATACACTCACCTCCGAGCAGAACAAAGACTTCTTTTATTGTTGTTTGTGAAAAATTATGATTGAGAATCAAGTGTTTCTTTTGGTTTTTCATGCTGATTGAGGTTCCTTGATTTGTTGGTTGATGATAACATATCGATCTTATGGTTGGTTGCATGATGGTGTTGTGGTGTTTTCTGTGGAGAAGCTAGCTTGATGACTAGATACTGCAAATTACTTGAGATAGGAGCTGCAAAATGTTCTGTTTCCCCCCCCCCCCCCCAAAGGAACGTACAGTTGATCAGTGAGAAATGCTAGTCATTGCTGGTGTTAGGTAGAAACTTAGAAGTATCAATTCATACAAGCTGTAAGATTAGGTGTAAGGTTCAGCATGTTGTATACAAGCACTCTTCCAATTGGGTCAAGCCATGTGATCAAGTGTGTAGGCTTCTATCAGAAGTCTCATGTCAAATAGAAGGTGTTGGTTTTACTCTGTCTCACTAATGGTGTTGACATTTGGACATCTTTTGGAAAGCAATGTTGTCAATCTCTTAGCTTCTAACTTCTATCAACGTGCCACTAATACTTTTGCAAAAGACGAAGTATGTGGCTCCCTGAAGAATTAATTTTTGTATAACACTCTTTAGATTTCTTCATTTTTGATTCACTATACCCATTGCCAAATTCTTTTTTTTTTTTTTTTTGATTACGTGATTTAGTTTGTTATATATCTCAAATGAGGCTCAAGATATGCTCTTGTTATGTCCACAGTTTATACCACACTCTTTCATAGAGAAAGAAGCAAGTCATGTTGAGGGTTTCAGTCCAGAATTAGCTCTTGTAACTATCGGAGGTGGAAAAGAGCTGGAAGAAAAACTCGTGGTATGGATCATTTGTAGTTTTATCGCATTGTAATACTTTGACTAATGATGCATACTCCAGAGATGATGATGACCTGAGTTTTGGCTTTGATTGTTGCACTTCTTGAGGTTGTGGCAGGTTCGGCTAACTAGTGAAACCATTGTCAACCATATGTTTACTCAGTGGATTCATAGTTATCGTGATCTTCCTCTAATGGTCAACCAGGTACATGTTTTCTAGATTTTTAACAGTATTGTGTAAATCCCCTCAACATTCCTTTATTTCTAGTTATTTTTGACTTTATACATTGAAAATATTTTGTTTCAGTGGGCGAATGTCACAAGATGGGAGATGCAGACGAAGCCTTTTATTAGGACCCTTGAATTTTTATGGCAGGAGGCAGAGAAGAGGTTCGGTCTATGCATTGTTTTTTGTATGAATATTACTGTCATAGGACGGTCCAGAAAAGCATACCTGTTTCAATTGATATATTGAGATGCTTATTACAGGCCTTGCAGATGATTGACCTTTATACAAGGTTTGCTTATGAGCAAGCTGCAATACCTGTTATTGCAGGTCGCAAGTCAAAGGTGGAGACTTTTGCTGGTGCCTCTAAGACATATACAATTGAGGCCATGATGGGTGATAAGAAAGCTTTACAGGCTGGGACTAGCCACAACCTTGGGCAGAATTTTTCCTGTGCTTTTGAGACACTGGTAATTCTTTTAAAACTAGAGGAAAGGTAGTCTGCTGACTGACAAAAAAAACCTCTATGTATATGGCCCTTTTTATAGAGAATTGTAGACTAAAGATATCTTGCTCAAAGATATATCCTAAAGTTTCTGTTTTTATGGAATTACATGGAAGGCTCCCTTGAGTACCCTTTTTCTATTGGTACCATCTGTTATGATTTCTTACAGCTCCATGGTTGCAGTTTACGGATGAAAATGGGCAAAGGCAACATGTGTGGCAGGCATCATGGTTGCAGTTTAGCGGTGGTATTATCATGACTTATGGGGATGATGCTACCGCCAAATATTGCACCTATACAGGTTATTGTTTGTGCCTTTTGCCTTTCTTTATTCAATTGCCATCTCACCCCTAACCTCCCTATGGTTGTACGGTCGTCTATATTGTTAACATTCTACACTTTGTTGACCTTCGCAATTTCATCTTCTTGCCCAGTTTTAATTACCTGTTGTTAGAAGTTCCAAAAATATGTCAAACTGATTGACAATGTTAATGGTTTTCCAGCACCTGTATTCGATTTTTAAGGCCTCCTCCTTGCATGCTAGTCTTTGTCACTTTGATAAATGCCTGATATCATCCGTGAAAAAGTGCAGTAGTTTTCAGTAAGAGGTTCCACTGCTTTTTTAAGTTTTTGCTAGTACTTGGTTCCATCTTTGCTCCAAACGCTGTTGATATTTTTCATGGCATTAGTTCTTGCATTTCTTGGTTATCAAGATGTCTGTCTAATCACGCACATGACCTCAGGCTGTAATTGTTCCGATTTGGAAGAAGGCTGATGAAAAGGCTGGAGTTCTTGCTGCTGCTTTTGCAGTGAATGAAGCACTAAAAAGCGCAGGAATCAAAGTAAAGCTAGATGACTCAGATCAAAGAACCCCTGGGTGGAAATTTAACTTCTGAGAGATGAAGGTGGTTCAATCTTTCATTTCTTGTTTTTGAGATTTTATTCATATTTTGAAAAATCAACCTAATCATGTTTTGGAAAGAGACTGTTTTGTAAAAAAGAATTATTTTTAAACAATAGTCTTCCTAAACCAAGAGATTGGATGATCCAAAAATATGAGTCGTAACTTTTCAAAGAGGAGATGAAATATTCTGATAAATTGTATTCAATGCTGCCTATACAAAGGGGAGAATTAGACTGTCAAATAAGGACGACTTGTGAGAGAAAACAATCAAGCTCAAACATGAACAATACACAAGAATCACTCCTCTCGTGCTGAAAAAGAACTTGTCCTAAAACGGAGTGCTCGAACAAGTTGTTCGTCCACCAGGAAGTAAGAGCCTTGGTTGTTGTTGAAGGGTCAATCCGTGATTCAGAATAGGACTGCTGGCAAAGGCTTTGAGATCGGAAGGATCAATCCTTCAAACTTAACTAAGGGTTAGCACTATTGATGTGCTGGTTGTATCGTTTTTGTCTTGGTGTAAGGTAACAGGTATCTCTTATAGACTCTGGACCGAGCTTATGCAACACTTATCTCAAGGGTTGGTCAATCACCACAACTATTGGGTGTGCCAAGAAGTAGGGACAAACCTTCCTTGCTGCACTGACCAATGCTAGAGCTAGCTTTTCAATTCGAGGGTATCGACTTTCGGCATTATGTAATACTTTGCTCACGAAGTACACTACCTTTTGCTTATTGTGCTATTCGGAACAAAACTGCTAAAATTTAGGCTGTCAAGTAGACGAACAGGTTCTCCCCAACCTTAGTCTTGGTCCGTAGAGACATTTTCCCAAGATAGCTTCGAAGCTTGTTGAAAGCTTCTTGGCAAGTCGGGGTCTATTCCAGACCCGAGGTTGCTCCCCTCGGTGCCTTGAAGAATGACAGGGTTCTTTTTTAGTCTCGGAAGATTCATCTCTCGAGTACTACTAGCCATCCCGTTAGTTTCTGGATCTCCTTCTTGTTGGAGGGGTTCATATCTAAGAAGACTTGAACCTTGGTTGGGTTTGCTTCATTTCCCCCTACTGGTGATCATGTATCCAAAGAATTTTTCTGACTTCACATGGAAGATGATTTTGCTGGGTTGAGGCACATGTTATAACTTCTGAGGACCTTGAACGTTTTCTCAAGATCAATAGTGCGGGTCCTCGACTTCAGAAACTTGGGGAGCATATAAACAACATATGCTTTCATGGTTACTCCTATTAGGGGTTTGATACGTAGTTCCCGCATTCTGTAGTCCAAATGGCATAACTCTGTAACAATGGGTTCCTCCGTTCGTGATAAAGGAGGTTTTAACTCGGTTCTCAGGCGCCATCTGGATTTGCTTATAGCCTGAGAATGCATACATGAAGGATAGGAGCTCGTATTACGAGGTGTCTTAAACGAGTTGATCAATTCGGGGTAAAGAATAACAATCTTTTGTTCAAACCCTTAATTAAAGTCAATACATATCCTCCCCTTCCCATTTACTTTTTTTTACCATGACCATGTTGGCCAATCAATCGGAATACGAGACCTTTCTGATGAAGTCAGCACTCTGTAGCTTGTTCACCTCCTTAGCAATGGCCTTGTTTTTTTCAGATGCGAAACTTCTCTATTTTTACCTGATAGGAGGAGCCTTAGGATCAACCGATAGCTGGTGTACTATCACGTTGAGATCGATTCCAAACATGTCCTCGGGTCCCCAGGTGAAGATTTCTCAGCTGCGTCTCAGGAGCTGCATCAAATCTTCTTGGGTCGATTTCTTCAACTTAGCTCCGATTCGGATAGTATTTTCTTCTTTCTTTTCTTTCAATGGAACGACTTAATCTCCTCTAGCGGCTCGGGCCCTTCTACTCGATCTCGAGGTCCAGGTGGAGAGGAAAGACCTCCCGAGCTGTCCCCGTTCTTTGTTTGAGTATGACGTCGTGGCACTGTCGTTACTCTTTCTGGCGACCTTTCATGGTGTCTTCGCTATTTGGAGTTGGAAACTTCAGGTTAAGGTAACATGATGCCACGTCCACCCGTTGGTCCACCAAAGTCGATCTCCCGATGATCCCATTGTATGCTGAGGGGACATCCACGATCAGAATGTCTGCAGTCCGTGATGCAATCTTGTTAGTACGCTCATCCCGCAAGATGATTAGAAAGGGGTTGTACCCTTTAGACAATACCGAGTTCTCGTTGAATCTGACTAAAGGTGTTTTAAAGGGCTTCAAGTCCTTATCTTTTAGTCCCATCTTTTTGTAGGAAGAATAATAGAAGGTCCACTGAGAAGCCACTGTCCACCAGCATCCTTTTCACATCAAAGTCCTCGATGTGGAGGGTCAGGATTAAAGCATCGTCATGTGGAAAGATGATTCGTGATTCGTCTTCTTGGTGAAAGCTGACCTCTGGGTCATGTCGAGGTCGTTTGGCCTCATACCCTGGGCTCGTGAAGATGTTGAGCAAATCGATCACAGAGGTGCACATTGAGGGAGATGGCATAGAACCGTCTGAGATGATATTAATCCTAGATCTTTGCTTTGGCCCATCCTTCTTTTTTATGAGGTGAGCTCGTCCTATCAGGCGACGACCTTTCCCTTCCCTGGGTTTGATCTGCCATAATTTTTTGTAGGGCGACGGTAGACACGGCTAGCATCCAGTTGAATTTAATATATGGTCACCAAGGCAGCTTGACAACTTTGAACTGCTTTCAACCGTCAAAGTCAACTTACTGTACGCACGCAGTCCACTTGACATCGCCCACTGCTGTCTTTCTTTCAATACATTTTCCGGCTTCTAGTAGGAGTATATGGTGAAGACTGCGACGAGGGAATCTGGTCACAAGGTATGAGAAAATAATCTTTTCTACTGTTTACAATAATGCTTTTTTTATAGTTTTATCCTCGATGGTTTGTGAGGAGGGGGAGGAACGAAAAAAAAAAAAAGGATATAAAATATTAATGGGATATAAAATAAAAATAAAAATAATTTGATATTGTTAGAAAAAATTATTTTAGTTAGTGTTTCATTTTTTTGAAACAAACAAATTATTTCATTTTTTTGAGACGGGGCAATAATAATATTCCCTTTGTCCTATAATACATGCAACACTTTTTTTGGATTGTCCTAATTTATTGTCAATCTTTTCTTTTTTAGTCAATATTTTATCAATCATATTTTATTATATTATACTTATTATATCTTATCACAACAACCTGATTATCCCTAAAAAATATTCTTTTTTCATCAAATTATATAAAAATTCAGCACACACATGATTCTCATATCAGGTCAAACGGTTGTAAGTATTATGGGACAGAGGAGTACTATGTAAATCTCTTTATCTTAAGACGGTTTAGAACAAAAAATAAGGGTAATTGTTGTAAGTAATACTTCTTCTGTCATAAATAAATTAGGATATGTTGATTTGACATGATTATTAAAAAATACATTGACTTTGTGGCTGTATACGCTTATCAATGAGTGAAAGAAATTGTGACTGGGTGGAGGGAGAAAAAATGATATAGAGAATATGATATGATATATAATAGGGATAGTTTGAGATTTTTTTTTTTTTTTTTAAAATTGTCTAAATTGAAACTGTTGTAATTTATAAGAAATGTTTATTTTTTAAAATATATCATAATTTATTTAAAATGAAACGAATACATGACTAATGAAGCCAAATATAATGATAAGTTGATGTTAGAACCACCAATCTTTTGATAATGCCAATATGTTCTAGAAATATTACAAAGCATTTACTTATGGATGTCAATCTGTAAGACTTACAATCGCATTTTAGTCAAAAAAATTTCAAATTACTATGGAAGTGATAATTGTTTGCTTATTATGGTCGTCTTTGTGATGAGTGCTGCTTCTTCTTTCTTTCTTTCTCATATTATATATAATATGTTGATTTGATAAACGAATTTTGAGTGATAGGGAGATTTTTTTTTAACTGTGAGAGAAAATTATGGATTGTGTTGTAATATATGATGATTATTTTTTAATTTGTTAGGTAAAAATATTATTAAATTGAATATGTTAATTATATTTTAAAATGATTCAAATAAAAAATATTATTTATGTTATATGACAAAGTAGCAGTAAAAAATTTGTGTGCATATATTAACTAGCCCCGAGTTATGCTGCATCTATTCTAAAAAATGTTCAAGGTTCATGTCTCTCTGATGGCCAATGAGAGAATACTTATTTCAGAATCTCTATAATTTTTTTATTTTTTATTATATATAATATCACAATAAATTAATTTATAAAAAAAATTATAATAATATGATAATTTTTATCGAATTTTTTTATCTCATATTATAACATTTGTTACAATTTAATACACATTCAAATATATTTTTTAAATTTTTTTATCATATCAACATCCTATTTTTTTCTTTAATCTTTATTTTATATAATCTAATGCGAGTGCTTTTCAAACTGAACCAATCTTCTGAGTCTCTCTAAAAAGTAAAAAGTGTGTTCTACACTTCTGCGTACTTCAGAACATGAGAAGTCATTGATAGGCTGTCTTTGTGTATTAAACTATTTAGTCGGCCTGCTTGTGAATTGAGATTTCCTTTCACATTGACAAGTCCCCTGAAACTATACCGCAAGTCAAACCACAGACAGATAAACACATTAATTTAACAAAACGTGCAAATAATGGGCAATGATGATGGGGCCATCGATTGCCGCAAGTGGTGTTTGAGTAAACCACAAGTTTCAATCCAAGTAGTAATCTGAAACCAACCTCTCCCTTGTATTGATCACTTCTTGGTTTCTTCCTCACTTTCAAAGTCTTCATCTTCAACATTCCTTCTTCCTCTCCCTTTTCTCTTTTCCACTACCAAAATCCCACGAAACAGCACAAACCCATTTCACAAAAAACCATATTCCTTGATCAATCACCTCTTCAGATCAACCACCACCACCACCACAACCACCACCACCACCACAACCAGAGTATTCCCCTTATAGACAGAGTCTCTGGATAAGCGTACAAACGACGCAGATACAGAGAGACGGTTTCTGTTCAAATAATCATGTCTCATAATCTCAAGCCAATACTCTCCTTGCTCATGTTCTTGTTTCTCCTCATCTCAATCATCTCATCAACTCAAGCTCAAACAGACCAATTCATATACTCCAATGGGTTCGGCAGCAAGCTTGGAACCACCAACAACCTTACTTTAAACGGCTCGGCGGTTCTCATCAAAGACGGGCGGTTCATTCAGTTAACCAACACGACGAACCGGATAATGGGTCACGCCTTCCACGGCGGCCGAATCCGGTTCAAGCCGACCTCGTCGTCCTCTAATGCTTCGGTCGTCGGATCACAAGTATACTCCTTCTCGACCGCCTTCACTTTCGCTACCTTACCGCAGTTCAAGAGCCTAGGAGGCCACGGGTTCGCCTTTACGATCGCGAGGACGTTGGGCGAGCTTAACTATGCGCTGCCGAGTCAGTACTTGGGTGTGTTCAACTCGAAAAACGTAGGCAACTTCTCCAACCATGTGTTCGCGGTCGAGTTTGACACGGTTCAGGACTTCGAGTTCGGGGATATTAACGATAATCATGTTGGTGTTGATTTGAATGGTTTGGTGTCCAATGTGTCTGCTCCTGTTGCTTATTTCAGTGATACTGGCACTTGGGTGAATGTTAGTATGAAAAGCGGGATTACTATCCAGGCTTGGATTGATTACGATTCGAATAGTCGTGTTCTGAATGTGACGGTTTCGCCTTCTTCCGTGAAGCCTAGGGTGCCTTTGATCTCCTATAATGTTGATCTGTACCCGATTTTCGGGGAGCATATGTTCGTTGGTTTTTCCGGGTCGACTGGATTGCTCTCTAGCTCACATTTCATACTCGGTTGGAGCTTTAATATGAGCGGTCCAGCTCAGTCTTTGTCCATTGTTCCTCTCCCGTCGTTTTCGAGTTCCTCTCGTAAGAACGAGGTTCTTGTAGTGTCTCTATCGGTCTCGTCTTTGATCATGTTGATACTGATAGTTGCTGCGGCGAGTGCCTATGTGGTCAGGAAAGTGAAGAATCGTGACGTTGTCGAGGACTGGGAGCACCATGTCGGTCCTCATCGATTTTCCTATAGGGAGCTTAAGCAGGCCACGAAGGGTTTTCATGAGAAGTTGCTGTTAGGCCATGGAGGGTTCGGTCGGGTTTATAAAGGGATGTTGAGGAAGTCCAATGCTCAGGTCGCAGTGAAGCGAATCTCTCATGGATCAAGACAAGGTTTGCGTGAATTTGTGTCGGAGATAGCAAGCATTGGTCACCTTCGTCACAGGAATCTTGTGCAACTGTTGGGTTGGTGTCGTCGACATAGTGATCTCCTTCTTGTTTATGATTACATGCCCAATGGTAGCTTGGACAAGCACCTATTCGACGAACCCATGGCGGTTCTGAGTTGGGAGCAGAGGTTCAAAATAGTAAAGGGTGTCGCCTCCGGACTGTACTATCTTCATGAGGGGTGGGACAAAGTTGTGATCCATAGAGACATCAAGGCTAGCAATGTCCTGCTAGACGGCGAACTGAATGGCCGCCTTGGTGATTTTGGTCTTGCAAGATTGCACGATCATGGCTCGAAGCTTAGCACGACAAGGGTGGTGGGCACACTAGGTTATCTGGCTCCGGAGCTTCCCAGAACAGGAAAGGCCACAACGTACACCGATGTGTTTGCATTTGGAACCGTGTTGCTCGAGGTGGTTTGTGGTCGTAGGCCTATCGAGCCAAAGGTACAGGACGAGGAGCTGGTCCTGGTGGATTGGGTTTGGGACAAATGGAGACGGGGGCAGGTTCTGGAAGCAGTGGATCCTAGATTGGAAGGGCGATTCAATGATGGCGAGGCAGTGATGCTGTTGAAACTGGGATTCATGTGTTCTTGTGACATGCCTATGGGACGTCCATCCATGAGGGAGGTGATCAGGTACTTGGAAGGAGAGGTACCGTTGCCTGATGTCCTCCGGCCTCCTTTCCCGCAAAACGAGCTGGAAGGCTTCAAGGATTACGGACACTCGTTCGCATCATCAAATGTACCTAGCTTCGATGCTGGCAGCGTTGGAGACATGATGAGTGATAACGGCTATGGTTACCTACCTACTTCGCCGACTCCTCTTTTGCCTGGTAGAGGAGTGACCTTGTAAAATACAGTTCAGTTTTGGGGCATCCTGATAATGGAAGCAGTCTGCCGTTCCATGTCATAGATTGTGAAGAAAATGCTTCTACGCATAAATCAGCTGTAAATATGAGCTTGAAAAGTTTGTATGGTTTTGTTTGGATTCAATCGCTTTCCTGATTGCTAGCGAATGAAACAAACCACCCTCTGTCGAGATTAGTTGGCATTTCAGTCAATTTCAGTCGAACTGACAGAGTAGACTTCTGCTCTTGATGGCTGAAACTTCAGCCTCATGTTGCAATTTCATGACGTCAGATGCAGGAACAATCCAGGAAGACTGAGGCGAGGCACGTGTTGATCATCCCAATCAGCTACATCGTCAGAGCTATAACGAACATTATGTTTATGAAAATGTAGGACCATCAGCGTTCCTTGATGGCTTGATGTAATTGCTAGATGCAAGATAACTACAGGTTAATTTACTGATTTCTTCCGTATTAACAATGTCAGGTGTTCTATGTTTACATCATATATACTTAACTTTTTGGGTCCCCATAATTTGAACTGATAGTTTGATGAGAATTTATTCACGAGTTGGATATAATTGAACATAATTTTACGTATTTCATTTTTTTTCCTCGTGGGATCGATCTTTTACTTGTCATATCTATTTTAGTTTATTTGGGTGGGGGATATTAATTTGGTGTGATTAATGACGAGCCCTATACTTTCCTGTTCGAAACATTTTTTTTAACACAATCATGGTAGAAGAATACATTTTCATCAAGCTGAACAGAGATTTGAAATCTAAGCTCCATCTAGTGTACCCATTTCACCTCATTAAGTGCAATTAGATGCTCAAGATTAGCAAGATGTGCATCAATCAATTCGTGATTCTGTTAAGGAGAAGTTTTAACAATGTCAACAATAAAGCATGAACTTCGGCCACTTCTCTTATTGCATTAACGAGACATAACCGCAGTCGATGTGCAAAGCAATGCACATAATATGCATAAAGACACTCAAAGCAACCCATTCTGCTCACCGCGCATGTTACTCGCTCCATCGTATCCTTGGCCTCGTATATTTTGAATATCAAAATTATGACGTGACAAGACACAACTAATTTCTTCTTTCAGAAATAAAGCAGCAATATCTCTAATGTGAACCATATCTAGAAAACATTCTTGCACATACCCGTGAACGTCTACAAATAGCACAACAATAGTCATCTATTCGTTATTTGAAAGATCCCGAGATTCATCAACAAGAAGACGACAAAATTTTGAATCGCCAATCTTCTCATGAATGACTTTTTGCACATTTCAAGCAAACACATGCTCTCATGAGTTCTAGAGTCGATAGTAACATACCTGGTCTTCTGGAATTTTGACGCTCATCGTGTCCTCTATAAGCACATCCGATACTCTATCCAAGATCTGTTGCGAATAGCATATATAGAAGCTTTCAAACATAGAAGATTATCCAAGATCTGTTGCGTACTATTCTATCATCTTCTAAAACTCGGATCTCTTATCAATGAAGCAATATCAACCGACTCATTCTCAATTCGTTGAGATTTAAGCGGTGGTTGCTCCATGAAATATTAGGCTCATCACGAAGTCGAGCTGGCTCACTAAGTTGTTCAATAATGGTATGAGGTGTTATATTCTATTGACTAGATTTTGCATTCATACTCTTTGTCTTTCTCTTGAAAAACGAATGAATCGTTCATTTCAACATAAATCTAAATCCAAAAGCATATAAATATATGGGATTGAATAAAACCCTAACTGAAAAATAATGATAATTTTAATAATGATTATGAAAAAGAAATTGATATTTTTCATGGATTCAAATACTAACTTGAAAAGGATGAATCGGTTATGAAGTTGAGTAGAAGTCTAGAAAAGAAGCTGAGCAAAGAGAAAGATTCAGATGACGGAAACAACCAAAAAAAAAAAAAAAACAAGGGATTTGTGGAGGCCGCGTTTCCTGTGCTTGGGCGGCTGGGATTCGGCCTTCCAACCCTCCCTTTTCTTCAAGGGTAAAAATACAAGTGTGATGAAGCCCAGATTAGAATTTGGGGATCAGTATCATGTGAAGTATCTCATCAGCTAGCTGAGCTATGGAAATTCCTTATTTTCTAGGCGCTTCATAAGTAATATATATATATCTGTAACATGCTGGTATTAAGTTCGTTGGTGGAAGAAATGAGAATGTTTATATTTTTGATTTTGGTCATCCCACACCTAACAACTCATGCTTTATCACCATCGATGCTGTCAATCTTAACTGAATCTGGCAAGTCTATCATATCTTAACATTAAGAATATCGCTACACTATCCTCCAATAGACTAGTGAATGGTCAGCCTGATATATTATTTGGAAAGGATGGACTTTGTGATACATATCATTTTGGGAGACAGACTAAATCTGGCATAAAACCAGATAGAATCTGTCACAAGGTATTACAACTTGAAATATCCGTATTACTTCACATAACACTATTTTAATAAAAATGTAAGAGAGATGAGCATGAATCGATCCGACAGAGAACGATCTTTATAGATTTTATGAATTAAATAGAAGTGGACAGAATAGAAAAGACAATTTAACTAAATAATTTTTTTGTTTTTATTTAAAAGAGTTCTTTTCAAAGTTGATAAAATATATGGCAATTGTAATTTTCACTCTTCATAGATTTAATCATCGACTAACATTTTTCATCTCATGTTCTTCCATGGTAGATGTTTTAATTAAGTATAGCAAAAAAAAGAGTTGCCGAAATGAACTATTAGTTACTATAAAACATGTCATAACCAAACTAATATAATTACTCTATATCAAAACGAGAATATTACATAAACTAAATATTTCGTATTTTGAATATTTCGCAAACACCTCATAACATTGACTTAACACAGATTAGCATCATATCATACTTACATTCATATGATCTTAGGTTAATGAAAAGAGTGATATTAACCTATAAATTTGCTACTAATATCAACCAAAAGAGAATGCCTTGACTATATACATACTTCTCCTATGTAATAAGGTGATCAATCGTAATACAAAAAATAAGTAATTTAAGATAAATCAATGCATAAGCATGATGCCATATGTTCGAACATGAAATTATTGAGCTCAGGAATCATATTTCATAAAATCCATGAAAGAGCTCTCATTATTATGCTACACTAAAGCCTTACGCTACCATAGTTATGAATATAAATGACAAATCCAACCGACAATCAGAAAAAGTCATCACTACACAATTATGGAAAAATTATAAACTAAATGATCAATGACAATTGATCTACAAACAACCGATTACAATCCCGCAATGATTGACGATCCAAAAGAGCATAAATTGGAACCGCCTATGATAAACCTCTCGTCAAAGGCATCAAGAGAAGATCAAATAGAGCAATGTTGGTCTCTTCTGTGATGAAAAAACCCTGATAATTCCTCCCTCCTTTTCGAACTTGGGAGTGAATATATATAGAAAATGCAAACAACCGAAATCCCATTAAAATAGAAAGATAAGTTTGTGCAATTTTTGAAGGGCCCACTGCCCATGCGGGTAGGACACAGCCCGTGCTCTTCACTCTATACACCGTGCTCAGGGCATTACGAAACACCATGTTGTACGCCCCGTGCCTGACACAAAAACATACGCACTTTGTCTTTAAAACTTTAACAAATGACAAAAACCTCTCAACTCCTCCTAGATCAACCAAAAACTTCAGAAAATCAGCTATAATTCTCCACCCAAGCAGCTCATGATCAGTAGCTCTTCAGACTCACCACTCCTGCAAGAAAAAAAATAAACGTATCGACGTTCTAAATAGTAAAAAGAACTAATATGACTCAAACTAAGACTAAAATCAATACAAACAAATAACTATGATTAAGAAAATGATATATGTTTACACACACATTAAAAGACAACCGTAAACATACCAGCACAAAGCTCTTACAACTCTTGCACATGGATCTTTGTGGTCCTATGCTACCATGAGTTATGGCAGGAGTAGGAGATATGCAACCTGAGAGTGAGGGGCGATGAATAGATTGTTTTAAAGCTTTTTCGATATAAGACAGTAGAGTGTTTAACTAGTATGCACTAGTTGTTCTTGCAGACCACAAGATGCGTCTGTTGCTGAGACTTATGCTTTCAAACCTTGTCTCTTTACACTCTTTAAACTATTTCTTGCAGTTCTAATATGCAAAGCAATTAAAAGAAAAGTAAGAACACAGGGCTTTGTATTGGTTCAAACATTCGTTATCAACTGATAAACAAGAGCTTAATTCAATCTTTCTTTGGTGACCGGTATAGTCAAGCCAAGAGATGAGTTCACTATCTTCTTGTTTATGGCTCACAAAAAAACCCCTTTACAAACTCACAACTTGTTAAGGCTAAAAACCTAGATACTTGCACAGATCCTTTTTTGGACTATGCTATAGCTTTTTATTCCTCAAAACAGACTAGTGAACCCCCTTCTTCTTGGTTTTTGATTTTTAGCTCACTCGGGCGATTGCACAATGATTTTTGATTTTTCTTCTTTCTAAGAATGTTCAAAATATCATTGTTTACCAACCTCTTCTTCTCTGAGCTTCTTTGATCCCCTTTTATAGGCTGAGGGGAAGAGAACATGTGAGTATACTATTCAGATGTTGACAGCTTTGTCTGTTTGCTCAACTGTGACCACATCAGTGATGTTGACAAACTTGCTTCACCTAGTATCGTTGAGACCTCGCCTGCATCCGTTCACAACTACAACCTCGTCTACACCCAACACTGCTGTAACCTTTTCTGCATTGCTGTGTTGGCCCTTGTCAACAAGATTGATCCTAGATTCTGAAGCATTTGTAGATCTTTTGATGTCCATGTATGTCTTAGCTGCCGTGCTGAAATCTCCCAGTAGTAGTCTGCATTTGGTGGTCCACAATGCACTCCATCTGTGATCGTTTTCTCTTCTCCATGAAGCGTAGACTGCATATTACTAACGTGATTTCTAGCATAATTACACTAACTACATCATGGTTATACTCTTAAGTTTTGTTTGTTAATTTCTATATAAATAGAGGGATCACATATTCCTATCAGTAGGTATATTTTGGTGATCATTAATGATTGCTCTCATCATACATGGACCTTCTTCCTGTTTAGGAAAGATGAGAATTACTTTGTACTAACAATGTTTATGAGGCAGGTATAAAATGAGAATGGTCTTCACATTTTAGTGATTAGAAGTGACCATGATACTAATTTTGATCAAAGTCGAATGGAGGAGTACTGTGATGCTCATGGTGTCCAGCAAAACTTTCCTACACCAAGGACTCCATAGCATAATGATGTTGCTGAGCATAAGAATAGGATTCAGATAGAAGCTACTAGAATGATGCTTACAAATTCTAGTATCGCTAGAGTCTTATGGACAAAGGCCGTTGATATCACCTGTTATGTTCAAAGTAGATCACTCGCTAATAAGTGTTTTAACAAGACCCTTTATGAACTATGAAAGGGTCATGTGCCTGGAATTGGCTATTGTCACATATTTAGGTGCAAATATTTTGTTCATAATAATTATAAGTCGTACTTGCATAAGTTCAAGCCAATTCTGATGAAGGCATATTATTAAGCGTTAGGTATATCGCTAGAATGTAAGTATACATATTGTTTCACAAGTAATAAAAATAATAAGGACCAAGTATTTTTCCTCAAGGACTTGTCTCTATATATAGATGTTCTAACGTATTTTGGGTAAAACAATGATAGACGAGTGGTTCATAACTCTAAAGCTAAGATTAAACTTATAAACAAATGACAATGAATGATGTGTAATCGGTTGTGGTATACGATGGAAGGTAAACATGAAACGTCTTCATAGTGCATGATCATTTTGTCGCTCTAATCTTGTTGTCATTCAAGTGTTAGGATTGCAAGTTACGTCACCTTAATTCATACTGTTGGATTGATGTGTAATCCCTCCAGATGTATAGAAATTAATAAACAATACTCTAAATTGGGACATATGCATAGTCACTCACTTAAGCTTAGAAGTTACATTGTTCATTATTTGTGTTTTGATGGGTTATTTTTTACAACTCAATGACACGATGTGAAATTTGTTTTGATCCAAGGTTATAGTACGTAACTTAAACCACGTTGACGTTACATGATAAATTTATAAAAATAAATAAATAAATTCATTCATAACGTGATCAATTTTATGCTCTATGCAACAAATATTGTATATTTTATGTGATGGAGATAATACTAATTTGTTAACAAGATAAAATTCAAATAGAAATAACATGGGAAGAGGGAACACAATGATAATGTTCTAAAAGATGAGCCTTATTTCCCTATTTGAAATTTTCGGCATCATTAGTTTTACAAAATGGCCAAAAAACTATTCTCAATTGAACAAACAGCTCAAAAAAGGATAATTGGGCAAATGCACACAATGAAAGTTTCTCTAACAAACTGCAGTGCAAATCTATGATATATTATAGTTTACGAATATCAACAGATATCAAAACTACAGTATTAGATATTTTAGCACTCTAGTCGTCCCATAAAAAATATATTACATATTTACTGTATTATTCAATATATATTTTGAGGAGTTTCGTTATTCGTCTTAACAAAGTAAGAAAATTACATCATTTGATTCAGGATTGAAATAAATAACTTAAATTATCATTGTTGTTTGATAATAATTTTACGTAAAAAGATTTTTGATCGTTTCGTGGATCATTCGTAACTTAAATAATTTAAGTTTTGCAACGATTTGTATCGAATTGATTGTTTATGTATTTGTTGAATTTGAAATATTTCTATTAATATATTGTGATTTTTTATGATCGTGACGGGTTTGATATGAAAGGATGAAAAAAATGAGAAAAAAGATAATAAAATGTAATAGAAAATTATGATTATTTTAATATAAAATTATTTTAAAATAAAAAATAAAATAAATATTATAAGAGTTATAAAAACACCCAAAATGATAATTATAGTAAAAAATACGAGATGGAGGGATTATAATTTAACGCTTAAAAAAACAATACCCCGTGAGAAAATAGAAAATGTGAAAGAAGGGGGAGTAAACGTGGAGTGGCGATAGGGGTGGGTCATGATCAATCATCTTCAACCTCTTAACAACCGATAACCAAATCCTCAGTACCCTCCACACATTCCCAACCCAAACCCCGTCACTCACTTCTCTTTCTTCTCCATTCCCACTCTCACTCCCACGCAGCTCACTCTCCCTTCCCCTCTCTCAATGGCAACCACCACAGCCGCCTCACCCTCCTTCGCCTTCGCCGCCGCCACTTCCACCCCAAACCGCCTCTCCCCCTCCTTCCTCCGCCTCTCCACCACCACAACCCCCCGCTTATCCCCGCTCCGCTCCGCCTCCTTCCTCGGCCGAGCAGCGGTTCCGGCCCTTAGGGGCGCGATGGTGATGGTGGCGGCGAAGAGGAGTGTGGGGGATTTGAGTGCGGATGAGCTGAAGGGGAAGAAGGTGTTCGTGAGGGCGGACTTGAATGTGCCACTCGATGATGCTCAGAATATAACGGATGATACCAGGATTAGGGCCGCCGTGCCGACGATTAAACATTTGATTGAGAATGGTGCTAAGGTTATCCTCTCCAGTCATTTGGTGAGTTTGTTGGGCTTGTTTGGTTATCAAATGAAATTGTTGTGCTTGATGATGATCCGGTTCGTTGATTTGTTTGTGTTTGATGATTGATGGGAAAACAAATTTTGGTGAGACACATTAGAATTTGAGAGCTCGAATCAATTACGTATAAAAAATTGGGTTACTCCATTTACTGCCAATTGGTTTTGAGTTGTACTCCCAAAGGGTTTATATATCTTGCGGTAAATCCTGGGTGCATTGTGCTTATTTAGCTTGACAGGACACAGGAGTTGAGTTGTAAGTTATTTATATGAATAGAGTGAGAAAAATGTTGACGTAGTTAGTGTTACCTATGAAGCCTGCTATGGATGCACAGAATCTACAGATCAGTGTTGTTGATGTGTTGTTGATATGTATCTTTGGTTTCATTATTGACAATACTGGCTGGTGTGCTGTTTTGTGCCCATATGGCTATTTTACTAATCCTCTGAATCATGTTACTACATTATGGCGAAGATGGTGATGACTGCTGGTAGTCTACTCTAATAAGTATAGATTTTGCTAGCATCTTGATCTTCAGTCCTTTGCATTGCCCGTGGGTTTTGTTTCCTACAAGCTTGTACTATATCCTGCTGCTGCATTGAGGAGATTAGGAATCTGTGCTACTTGTTCTTCTGGTGGAATATGCATCCTTTTGTATCTCATTTGTTGGTTGTTTTGCAGTCTCGCAAATTGGCTTGTCCAACTCATGGCAATATGATTGGCTCATCTCCATTTGTGGAGTTACCTTTTAACTTGCTGTTCTTTCTTCCACATAGGGACGGCCTAAAGGTGTTACCCCGAAGTACAGCTTGGCACCTCTTGTTCCTAGGCTATCAGAATTACTTGGAATCCAGGTTTGTTCTTGGAATGTACTTCAAAGGCCTTGCTTACTGCTAATGCTGATAGGAAGATAACTACCTAATTGAGATTGTCTCCTCCAAAATCCTAGCCTGCTAACCTCTTCTTCTATCTGGATGTCCAACAGGTCGTGAAGGCTGATGATTGCATCGGCCCAGAGGTCGAGAAGTTAGTTGCTTCCCTCCCTGATGGCGGTGTTTTGCTTCTTGAGAATGTTAGGTTTTACAAGGAAGAGGAAAATAATGAGCCAGATTTTGCAAAAAAGCTTGCCTCTTTGGCTGATTTGTATGTGAATGATGCTTTTGGTACTGCTCATAGAGCACATGCATCAACTGAAGGAGTCACCAAATTCTTGAAGCCATCTGTTGCTGGGTTTCTTCTGCAAAAGGTTAGGCTTCTTTTTTCTTGCAATAGTTGATTTTCAAGGCGAGATAGTTCTTTGGTGTAGGCGTCATACGAAAAAACTACACTTTATTGACTACTCATAGAAAGAAGGAACATTTGGGACTAAAATCCCTAAAAAAATTTGGCGTTCATGCTGGCTTGTCGGTTTACTCTTGTGCTTCCTTTGCTAATTGGATTTTGTGTTGTCCCAGGAACTTGACTACCTTGTTGGAGCAGTTTCTAACCCGAAGAGACCATTTGCAGCAATTGTTGGTGGTTCAAAGGTCTCCTCCAAAATTGGAGTCATTGAGTCTCTTTTGGAGAAGGTTGATCTCCTACTTCTTGGTGGAGGAATGATCTTCACCTTCTACAAGGCACAAGGTCTTTCAGTTGGATCATCATTGGTGGAGGCTGACAAGCTTGATCTTGCATCTTCGCTCCTTGAGAAGGCCAAGGCAAAAGGTGTCTCTCTTTTGTTACCCACTGATGTGGTCATTGCGGACAAGTTTGCTCCTGATGCAAACAGCAAGGTTGGTGACTGCATGTTTTATTTTTCTTCATTCCCACATGTCTTCTTCGTTTGTTCAAAATCAAAGGAAATCTGTTGGAGAATAATTGAATTACTTCACAATTTGAGCTGAATATGCTGGCATCCATTGATTGAACTTCTTCGATGAGTCACGCAATGCAGATTGTGCCCGCGTCGGGAATCCCAGATGGATGGATGGGGCTGGATATCGGACCAGATTCTATTAAGACATTCAATGAAGCCTTGGACAGTACCCAGACGGTCATCTGGAATGGTCCAATGGGGGTCTTTGAGTTTGACAAGTTTGCAGTTGGTACAGAGGTAAGAAAAAAGTTGTTATCTTATTCTTTGGATGCACACTGGGTTAATAGTGATTTGCTTAAGATCATCTCATGCTGCAAAGTGCCCTGTAGATAGGCTCAACCTAGAAGTTTTTGTGGTTACCAAGATATGGATTCTGATAACAACATAATGGTTTGAAGCTCAAGCCGTTTATGTTTCAAATTGTCATGACTTTATTGATCTTGATTTCCTACAGAGAAGCACCGAGTTTCTCTAGAGTGTTCAATTTCTCTCTTGGGGTTGGTTTTGGAGTGATTGCTCATGCTATAATAGTATTGCTGGATAACTTACTGATTTTACCTTGACACTTCATTTAGTGGATAAAAACTCTTCCTGGGATCTTAAATTGCTAGTATTTGTTATATGGTGAAGAGGTCGGCAAAAATTGAGAGCTTATGAAATAAACTATATGTTGGCAACAACCCAGATCATACTGAGAGAGTCCATATCATGGTATGGAATCGGTGATTTGTTGCAGGCTATTGCAAAGAAGTTAGAAGAGATCAGCAAGAAAGGAGTCACAACAATCATTGGAGGTGGTGATTCAGTTGCTGCAGTCGAGAAAGTCGGAGTTGCTGAAGCCATGAGCCATATATCAACAGGCGGCGGTGCCAGTTTGGAGTTGTTGGAAGGAAAACAGCTACCAGGTGTACTTGCTCTTGATGAAGCTGTACCTGTCCCCGTGTAAGATCAAAGTTCTCACCAATTTTTTTCGCAATGAAATACCCAAGTAACTTACATTGAGTCGCATTGTAGACAAAACCTGGTTCGATAAAAATATTGTCTTCCCTTGCTTTCTCTGAGTTTTTTCGTTTTTTCCGTGCCTTCCCTGGAGTTCCTATTCATGTTTCTCTTGATATCAACGGTATGTAAAATAAGCTGCAATGAAGCGGTATCCAAATTCTATGTTGTAAACAATGTTGAAATCCTTTTGATTGTAGATTGTGCAGTGAAAGGTATCATGATCCTTTGATGAATGCTGAATTTATCGACAAAATATGATGTGGTGTATCACGCAGCTAGTTTATGTGGATTTCCATCCTTACTAAGCATAGATCTTCTGGGTCCGATCTTTTCATTTGACACTACTACACTCGGCTGAGTTGGCAAGCAAGATTATGGATAGGGCCTCATATTTTGTCAGAATAAGACTGCTCAATATCAAAGCTGCAAAATCAGTTGTAAACGATAAATATACAAAGGAGTTGAAGACACCCCGAGCGGAGGTGTGACAAGATCTATGGCAGAAGAAAAATAAACCGTAATCTTTCTTTGATTACATTAGTTCTGAACGATGTCTGGTATCAAATAGATATTTGTCATGAGATTATCCAAGAAGTTCTAAAACACAAGTTATGCTTTTATATTCACTATACGTCTATCTTTGCATAAAATGTTTACATGTGTTGTAATCTATTATATATTTATATAATTACATAAAATATTCGGATGATAAATGGTAGGATGATATGGCGACATGTTGGTGTGACATCATGTCTCACAAATAGAAAGACTACGGCTTCTGTCTTTTTGAAACACTTAGCACATTTATTGGCACGGTAACAACAAAGACTACCAGCGCAATCGAGAAGATGCGCTGCATTAAGATCTGTAATAGCTTGGGGAAGCTAGATATATTCTTAATTGAATCATCCTCAATTGAAAGTAACTCTAAGATCTGTAATAGCTTGGGGAAGTTAGATATATTCTTAATTAATCATCCTCAATCGAAAGTAACTAAGGATGCAAGAAGATCAAGTCGGACGTGTCAATTGTGGCAAATTCCTTTGAGATCCTCGATTTCCGATTCCAAGCTCAAGGAGATGAGCGAAGTTGTGACAGCAGCAGAGAATCTTCCTCCAACAGGGCATTCCCTCTAAGCTTATTCTCAAGCTGCAGATTAAATTTTATTTAAATTAAAAAAATATTTACTCAATTAATATTATTGATTGTGATTACGATTTGGATTAATTCTGTAAATAATCAAATCTAATATACCATAGGATTGAAATTTCAAAACAAGTAAAAAAAATCTAAGTCTAAATCATGAAAAAATAAAAATAAAAAAACATCATAATCATAATCCCACGGATAAAGATAAGGTATTGTGATTAATAAATATATACATACAATACATAATTTTATTAGTTCTCAACTTTAATTAAACATGTAAACACATAGCAATAAAAAAACGATATCTACACACGCATATCAGATATTATTAATTCGACTACTTGTGATAATTAGACAAATATTTTTAAGGTGAGAAAATAGACAAAATATTTTTATATTTATTGGATAATGTTATTTGATTCCTATAATAATCAATAAGATTTTTTATTTTTTTTTGAAAGGAATAGTCAATTAGGTTAATAATAAGACCATCATTACCAAAATCCTATGGATAAGGATAAGGTATTGTAATCAATAACTGCATATATACAATACATAATTTTATTAGTTCTAAAATTTAGTCAAATAGATAAATACATAAGAATAAAAAATGATAATAATATTTGTGATAATTAGACAAATATTTTTAAAAATGGGAAAATAGACAAATATTTTTATGTTAATTGGATTATGTTATTTATTTCCTATAATAATCAATTAGGTAATATTATTCTACTATCTATTTGGCCTCCTTTGATTCTGTAAAAAGAATACTTGATAACTAAGAATAATATATTGAGATTAATGACTACATATTAACAATGCGTAATGTTATTAGTTTTTTAACTTTGATTGAAAACATAACAATAAAAAAAAATCTATCCGCATACAACACAGGCAATAGACTAGTATGTAATAATAATAATACTAATAAAAATATGAAGATTAACTTGAGATATTTTATAGATTTAATTAATTTTGTTATGTTGAGGATATTTTTTGTGTTCACTATCTTAAAGGTTTATCTATAACTCAGATACTTTATGTTAATAATTCTTTATAAATAAGGTTTATGGAAATAGATTTTCAGTGGGTCTTTGGACCACCTTTTCCCTAGAGTTTGAACGAAACAGAACCTGAGATTGAGCGGGTTGGGAAAAAAAAATCAGGTTATAATTTTTGTTGATTAGTCATTTGTTCTTTATGGGTTTTTCTTTCCCATTAGAGTTATTGCATATTAAATCTCATATGTTGTCGTTATATTTCTTATACATTATTGATAGTATGCATGATTGCAACATTCATTGTATCAATTTCTCGACGTAAATCCATAATAACAACAAACTTACGCAATCTCATTAAGAGCTTGTTTGATCAGATTTTAAGTTTGTAAAAATCAATTTTTAGTCATTTCATAACGTTGGGGAAAGTGTTTGCCACACATTTCTTAACAGTAACTTAAAGCAAATTTGTTGCTTAGTGACATAAATCATTTGAAATCGTTTTTCTTCTTAATGAAAAAATCAAAACTGTTTTTATCAAATAAAATAACTTAAATCTGTTAGTTTACCAAACATCAAATTACATATTTTAAAATTATACTCCTTTCGTCTTAGAGTTTATCGAGTCAAACTTTGATTTGCGTTGCGGGACAATCAAACATCATTTTTCATAAAATTATCGTGAAACACTAATGATAGTTTAAGTTACGTACTTCAACCCTGAGCCAATGATGTAACTTTCTTATGTTGTTAAGACGAATAAAGAAACGTGTCAAAATAAACATTAAATAGCATAAAAAATGATTTGTTATATTTATTTTGGGATGAATAGAGTAATCAGTTACTCCTCCGTTTCATAATATTGATAATGGTTTGAGCCAACACGCTAATTTATATGTTTGTAAAATTTATGTGAAATTTGATATAAAAAAAGAATATATTTTTATGTGATAGTGAGGTTTACTGTAAATATTGTGAGAGAAAACTAGTGGATGTACTGTACGTGATGATTATTATTTTGATAAATATTTTTTATGTGAAAATATTATTAAATAAGATACGTTGTATATATTTTGGGACAACACAAATAGACTAATGCTGCTCATATTATGGAATAAAGGGAGTACAATTTATGATTATCACCCATTAACACCTATAATCATTTTTTATTATCCCAATGAAAGAAGAACGAAATACACACAATCTTATACATATTATACATTATTCTTATTATATATTTATAATATGAGGAATACTGCAGCCCCACTCACAAATTTTATTTAAATAAGTTACTTTAAAATTATAAAAAATTATATTTTCAAAAAAAAAAAAAAGCAGCAATCAACCTCACTGATTTTTTTTTTTGGATATATACAATCTCATATAATAAATCACTATTTCATAATAGTCATCACATGTTTTTTTTTTTTTGGATAAAACCCATCACGGGTAAATTCATTGCTTTATATTAAGAATACATATATCGAGTAGATGTCGTGGGAGCAACAACAACCATTCTCCTAATCGGTTACAATCCGATATGAGTCGATAATCGTGACAGGAAAAAGTGGAAAAGTAGACACGCCCGCACTCTTTATTTTCCACACTTGTCCTGCCCTTTTCTCTTTCACGCTTGTGTGTCTTGTTAGGCACAAATTTTATTTAAATAAATTACTTTAAAATTATAAAAAATTATATTTTCAGAAAAAAAAGCAGCAATCAACCTCACTGATTTTTTTTTTATATATACAATCCCATATAATAAATCACTATTTCATAATAGTCATCACATGTTTTTTTTTTTTGTGTGGATAAAACCCATCACGGGCAAATTCATTACTTTATATTAAAAATATTTATATCCAGTACATGTCGTGGGAGCAACAGGAACCAACAAGCCAAACGTGGCCCCTGAGCTTCGATTAGAATCCACCGCGTACATCCACACCCACCTCGACTGTTAATCCAAAAGCCTAAGCTGATGTGTTATGGGTTGTTCATATATATATTCTACTCTTTCTTTTTCTCCACGGTCGATGTGGGTAAACCTGCTCACACATATCCTCAACATGCCTAACCATAGTAGTTCTGCTTCCCATGTGTGTAGGCTCCAAAGACACTTGAAATTCCCTCGTGGATCGTCTCCTAAGTAGGAAAATGAGTGCAGCAGATTTCCTGTTGGTCCCATGTATCACAGGTGATAGATATTTCTCACGACCATTGTAGCATTATCATGCTTGATCCCTTTTCGAGTTCGCTCTTAGCTCTAACCTCGAGTTGAATATCAAAGTCATCAATTACCACACGATGAAAGTTGAGCTACTTGATTCAAGCATCATCCATTTCCTTAACCATCTCTTTTCTTCCTCTTTAGTCACAAGTTTTGTCGGGTCCAAGGGTCCCTTATTCTTGTGATCTTGAAACTGTGGTCGCTGACAGACATATTGAGGACTCAGTGTTTTTGCACAGTTCCTGATAAAATCATTCTTGTAAATGTTGAATTGGCTCCAAGATACAGCTAGTACTATTTTCTGTTTTTCCTATGCTAGGGAGTTTTGGCGTTTTTGCTTTTCTTACCTACACTTGGGGAAAGTAGCCAGTGCCCATATCTAGGCATATCTCGGCATATCTAGGCATATGTTCAATGTGCCGATGCCGAATGGAACAACTTCATCATGCCTCCAAATATGTCACCAAGTGGGTCCTCTACCTAAATCCTCTTCTTATTTTATTATAGTGAGAAAGTTTTCCTTTGTTCGTCGTTTCTTCGTCGAGTTAATTTGAAGATTCATCTGCATCTTTTCAATTAAAAAGCATTAGAACACAGTGCCCAAAATATTCGAGAACATAGACGAATAGTGATTAGCCTGTCCGCTACTCTACAACCTCTTCTTTCGAGTATGATGCGGTATCAAGTGATATCAATATGATTTTGGGATAAAAAACAATATTTATAGGTCTTTAGGGACGCGAAGATCTTAAAACACGGGCTCGGACGTGGTGGTACAAAGCACCCGGACGCTTTGATGTTTTAACTGGTTAATTGATGGCAGCAATTTCATCATTGCGCCAGGACGGGGTGTTACAAAGCGCTCGGGAGTTTTGATGTTTTTACTGATTATTTATCAAGGCTTTATCTTTGCGCTCCGGACTCTGTTTATCTCCGTTTTCGTTGCGTTACGATCATCATTTCTTTTTTTTATGCTCTCGTAACAAACATAAAAATATATCAATAAGATCAAGGATAAGCATTTTAATCCAAACACATATGAAATATACAACAAATGACGTCGAAAACAAAGACAAACACAAGTAGGAGCATACATATTTCATCATAAACACATATCTCCACTTAAAACATTTCAAGATTTAAAAAGACATCTTTTTCATAACAAAAAATCATGTAAAATATCTGATAAATATCCTTTTAAAGTGATTCGAAAAACAAGAGATTTGTAACAGAGTCGATTACTCAGATAAGAGACGATTCTTGGTAAGGATCGACTCTTGCAAAAATATTTTTTCCTTTGGTAATTCAGTAGATCCTAGGTGCTCATTATTTGGACTGACGAAACAAACGTAACATATCTGCTAGCAATATACAAGACTCTACATAGACCGAGCTGCAACTTCCATCCAGTAGCTCTTGTTATTGTCTCTAAGTTGCTCTTGAGGTTTATACCTTTGATCAACATTGTCACTTCCTTTATCAAACTTCAAATTCAAACTTCAGATCATCTTCAATTTGGACAATGATCTTCATGTCCATCTTCATTTGATTTGACCTTTTAGTATACACCTGCACAACATAAAAACTCTAAACAATATCAGTGCATTACTGTTTGTTATCATCAAAACACATGAGGCTCAACAATTTCAAATAATAAATTATTTTTAATGATTCTTATATCATATAGAATATTTTGAAATAATTATATATATTAATATAGAAAAACTTACTTATGAAAATAATATAGTTATAAATAACATTTGTGATGGTTTTATATTAAGCCATTCAAAAATTATTTATAATTATGTGACGGAAATTGAAAGCTATCACCAATACTGATCTTTTGTGATATTAAAGCAATCACAAAATATATGTTTATTTTGGTGATAAAAAATTTCTTAATCCTCCAAAAAATAAACATATATATTTGATGGTATTATCCATCACAAATGACTTTTGGTGATGGTTTTTTTATTTCATCATAGAAAAATATGAATTTGGTGACAATTTTATTTATCCACCACAAAAAGACATCATCTCATAATAACTTTGCAAAGGCATCATCCTGGTCCATCACACATAAGCACTTCTCTTGTAGTGTAACAAGGAATGCGTCTCCTACTACAAGAAAGAGTGTGCCACCTACACAATAAATAGTGAGTCTACCAAGGTCCAAGAGATCCAAGAGAGTGTCTCTTTAGTATAAGGGTGAGTTGTGTTCCCAAATTATGTTTGTGTTTTCATTGAGTTGTAAAGTTTAGAGGTGTGTATATTATACTGTTTTCAATAATATTAATAAAGTGTCTTATTTCGTTCACTCTCAATCATCTTAACCTCAACAAGTACTAATATTTAATTATTAAAAATTTTATTACACCAATATTGATATAAATCTCAACTGTTGTAATAAGTTTTAAATATTCTTCTTTCTACTATTATAAGCGGCCCACTTCACTATTTCAACAATGTTTTAATAAAATCAAAATAAATTCATCCCATAAAACAATCGGTGTTGGGTTAAATAATTGGAAATATGGGATAAAGAAAGATATTCCATTTGTTTCAATATGAATACATTATTTTGATTGCATATTTGTTGATGCAAACCTTTTTTTTACTTTTCGTCGTTATATGATCAAACTTTAACTTTTGAAAAAAAAAAATTATCGTGAAACATTATAATAGGCTAAATTCTATACTTCAACCCAAGGTAATGATATAATATTTTTATGTCGTTAAAATAAAAAATGAATATTTTCAATATATATATTAAATTATGTAAAAAATAATCCAAATGGTGCATCTATATTGGACAAAGAGTATATGATATTTTATGTTTTAAAAAAGAAGTATATAATATAGTTTTTTTGTTATGGATTGGGTGGGTAAGTTTAGTGATGCTTAATATTTTTTTATTCTAAAATAATTATAACACTTAATAAATTGGAATGTTTGAAATAAATTACAACATTATCCTATTTGATATTAATTTTTTTTTGTATTTTTAATTTTACATGGTATCAACTCCTCATTATTCCCCCCTCCTTTTCTATCATTCCTCGTTCTCAAATAAATCAAAATAAAAATTAATTTTAATAATAACAATCAATATATATATAAATTTTTATAAATTACAATTTTAAAAATGATAATACAATAATTTGATCTACCTGAAATAATATATTCTCACCTCTTCACTCTTCACTCTTCACTCTTCACTCTTCACTCTTCCCATAAACTCAACCCAACACAACACAGTCAAACCCTTTGCCCCTCTCTCTATCAGAGTATCTCTTTCCTCGATCGATTGTTTCTCACCTTCAGATTTTACTTGATACTAGAAATAATAAAATAAAATCTACTTTACTTAAATCAAGCAAAAAGGGGGCTGAAAATTCGCAACTACGTGCACACCCACACCAACGGGTTTGCTCTCGAACCTCCATCTATCTTTTCTGCTACGCCCTAAATCGAAATCCACCCAAAAAAAAAAACCCCTAGCTTTCTCTCCCCTAATTCTCCGATTCCCTCAATACTTCTCTCTCTACAAAATCCCCCAAAATCTGAACTTTCCTCGATTTCGATGGCTATTGTGCAGTGAATCATCGATCTGTGTTGTTGTTCTAGGGTTTCATTGGTGCGGGATTGAAGGATATCTGAGGGGAACTGAAGAAGAGGAGGAACGAAAAGATGCCGGCGGCGGCGTCGGAGAAGGAGCTGGAAGAGGAGCTGATGGAAGCCGGGAATCGGCTCCTGAAGTCTCCTCCCTCTGACAAGGATGAATTGCTCACATTGCTCGATGTAAGACAAATTGGTGATTTGTGTTGTGTGTTCGATGGTTTCGTATTTTTAGAGTTAAGCGAGATTTGAGGGGGATTTGGGTTGTTGATTTAGAAGCCAAAATTTTGAGGGCATCGGGGAAACAGCCTCACTGTTGCGTGCATCTTGGCCTCCGCGGAGCCCGTCTAGTCTATGACGAGAGTCATGGGTTGTTGTCGTGATTTAGAAGTAAAAATTTGGCTTTTGTTTGGATGTGTTGGGTGGTTTCGAGGTCTGCATGTAGGGACGAGGGATCCTATGTTGAGAATGTGAAAGGGGTGGTTTAGAATGTGAAGGGCTAGTGTGGTGATGGTTTACTCACACTGTGATTGTGGAGTGTCGTGTGACGAAAGATCCCTGATTTGAGCCTGTGGTGTTGTATGAGTTGGCTATGGTGGACTGTAGATGTTGATATACAACTAATTGCTGCTTGTAAAGTTAAGAATATTTTTTGTGTTGTCTTGGTCACTTAAGATGTTTGTGTATGATTTACTCATATTTGGTTGTGTGCTTCTCTTGTCTAGCTTTGCTTGTATCCGTCAGTAGACGAAAAGAAGATGTGGTTGATGTTTTCCCTTATTAGCTTATGCATAATTTTGTGCATGTGTACCCTGAGATGAGGATTATCTACACAGTACAGCACAACTTCGATTGGTTTTTTGCTTTTTTTTAGAGCTGCCATGCCACTCAAATTGTTATGCAAAATTTGTTTAACTGAATTCTACATGACACTCCTTGGCCTGTTTAGATACCTATTCTTACTAGTATCATTTTCAAGCTTGTATTGTGTTTGTAACAAATTACTTGACGGAGAGTTGACTCATATGTTTGTTATTTCCATCATGATCTATAGAGCATTGAGGCACGCCTTTCGAGAGTGGAACAATCCCCACCAGAGTCACTTCAAAATGCACTTGCTCCCTTGATGAAGGCACTGGTGGCTGATGTTCTCTTGAGACATGTAGATGAAGATGTCAAAGTTGCTGTTGCAGCTTGCATCAGCGAGATTACAAGAATTACAGCACCTGAAGCTCCATATGACGATGAGAGAATGAAGGTTGTTTTAATTGCTTTTGACAAAAGACTTTCTAGCCCTCTTTTGATGCTTGTCCATAAATTTACCCCTTTATTCTGTTGTCACAATTGTCTCTGGTTGTCGCTTGTAGGATATATTTAAGCTGATTGTATCTTCCTTTGAGAAGCTGCATGATAAACCAAGTCGATCGTACGGCAAAAGGGCTGCAATCCTTGAAACTGTTGCAAAAGTCAGATCATGTGTGCTGATGCTGGATCTTGAGTGTGACGAATTGATACTTGAAATGTTCAGTCTGTTTTTCAAAACAATAAGGTATGATTTCACATTTTACTTGTGGCTGCCACCTTATCCTTTGTCTACAGGAAGCTGGTGTATTTTATTTTGTGCTTTTTTGTGATTTCCATCTGCAACTCAGAAACTAAAGTGCTTGATTAACATAGATGAAGGCTATTTTTTTTTCTTTGATCTTGCACAGAAAAATTAGAGATGTTTTTGTTCTCATGTTATCTTTTTTTGTTATGTTCTCTGATAATTCTGCCATCTTGCATTACTTTTGTGCTGCTTATTATTTGTAGAAAAGAACTATGAAGACTTGACAAACAGTTTTAGTGAGCAGCCATCTGCATTTCAATGTTAGATTGTCAAAATGTGACTTGAAATGGCTTTAAAAAATTGTGGTTGATGTGCTAAACCAAATATGATATCATATGACTCTGTGAACACACCCTCAGTTACAAGTGAAAATAAGAACACTCAAGAGTCTCAAACTCAGGTGCGTCAATTGATGAATGTGCAATGTTCAATGTGGCGAGGTCATCCATCATACGAAGGGAATTTGCTTTGTAGTCCAAATCTTGTTTCACCTTTCCGTTAGTCTGGAGTATGCTCTTCATCCTTGTTCTCGGGGAAATAGTATGAAGTACTGCAAGTCATGTTTTCACGTGAATCGAGACCTGCTTGCATTTTCAATTTTGTATTGCTTTTGGCATTTTAACAGTTCCTTGATTTATTCGCTTTCAAGCTATTTTGAAACTTTTCATTCACTTTTTGATTGCCTAATGTTGGTTTTGTCTCTCATATAAGTGTTAATATATGTTTTTGATGGTTCTGACTTCTGTTCCACTCTTTCAGGGAAAATCATCCTGAAAGTGTGTTTTCATCCATGGAAACAATCATGGCGCTTGTTTTAGAAGAAAGTGAAGAAATATCCCCAGAGCTAATAAATACCATTTTGTCATCTGTGGAAAAGGGCAAGGTTGGTTCAGGTGTCAATATTTCATCATCTTGCTATCTGTTTTGTGGATGGCATCTTTGTTATCTCTTGTTAGAAGGATCATGAATGTTATGTCATTATTGCAGGATGTTCTTCCTATCTCTCAAAAGCTTGGAGAGAAGGTTCTCGAAATTTGTGCCTCCAAGCTGAAGCCACTCTTAGTCCAAACCATGGAACTATTGGGTAAATCCATAGATAACTACAACAAGGTTGTTGTAGATGTTTGCCGAATGACGGCTGTCGATGAGTTGAATAGTGTGAATGGTGCCAGTCGGAACTCGGTATATTTCTGTCTATCCCATACTCTCCCTTCAAAGATGCTAGTTTTTTCCAGTGCCATTTCTATATTCAAATTGTTAAGAGGACAAGTTGCGCATTCTTTTTCGTCTTTATTCATTCCTGGTTTCATTATTTGAAATGGTGGGTGTTCATTGGTATCTATTGTAATGTTAGTGCGGGGTGCGGGATGTCGAGTACTATTTCCCTTCTGTGCTTCTGCATTTGATCAAGTTAGATACTTCTATTATCAGGGACCTAAGGAAATTAGTTGAATGAATAACCCCAATTCATTACCTCGCCTCAAGTAAAAATTGGGTATTTTTCTTGTGGCTCTATTTTGTATCGTTGCACTTCATTTAGGATCGTCTTTTAGGGTCCTTCATTTTCATGGCTTCATCTGAATATCTTTTCAAGTTATTGGTGATCCCTATTTCCTCATCTTACTCGGTTGCTATCCTAAGCAACGTGTGGAACACAGATTCTAGCATCTTGAGGTCATTGCATTAATTACAGTAAATACTGACTGAAGTTTTATCTGGTTTGGCTGAAGAGAATGTTCTGTTGAGGACTGCAAAAGTAGCAGATGATCTTTGTGCTTTATTCTTCTTTTTTCTCTGCTTTCCCCCCCTCTATTTTATTTATTGTTTGCATGTACTGAATAGTGTTTTTATGTAAAAGATTGCTGATCAGGTGGCTGAGGTGACACCAACAGGAAAAATTCATTCTGAAGAAGTTCCTGCAGCCGCACTCAGTTCTCCAAAAGCGATTGTTAGCAATGGTTCTATGGAGAAAGAAGTAGATGCTTCTCCCAACAAAAAAGATTCCTCGCATGCGGCAGAGAACGTTAGTGAAAATGAGCCCCAAACAAAGATGGAAATAGACCCAATGAAAGTTGTGGAGTCAAAAGCTGGTTCACTAACCAAGTCACAATCAACCCCCAATCCTGCAAAGACCAGCAAGAAAAGAGCAAGGAAACCGAAGTCTTTGACGAGTCCATCAGAACCTTCTGAGTCGCATGTTGATGGTGATAAAGAAGAAAACTTGTCAGATCATGCTGAAGATAAAAGCAATAGTTATTCGCGTTCAGATCATGATGAATCAGCTGTCAATGCTACGATTCCTTCAGAAAATCAAAATGAGTCCTGCATTCCAGTCACTACACCCATGGTGTCAAGAAACCATGATCTTCATGGTCCTACCCCTTCCTCAAGCCACTCTCTCCCTGTTGAAAGTCAGCCGAAAAGGGGCCGTGGTCGGCCAAGAAAGAAAGTAAACTTGGTTCCTACGCCGTCAGTTACTTCAGATCCCAGAGAGGTAACTGAAAAAGTCGTCGTTTCTGAAACAGAAATGCACAAGCAGGCTGATCCTAAAGCTCAGATGGCTGAGGAAAGATCTCCTTCTCCTGCTGAATGTTCGAACAGAGAAGGGAATACAAATAATTTGGTCACTGAATCGGTCGAGCAGGCTGTCAAGAAGGACGAAGATGTTGCCAGTAAGTCGGAAGATACAAAGAAGAGGGGAAGGGGGCGGCCTCGGAAGTATCCACCAGGAACTCCAACTACAAATAATGAAAAAGTACTTGGATCTTTTTGCACTGTTTAAATAATTGACTTGTTCTACCATCTTTAGTCCGTCATTTTGAATCATTTCGAATATGTGGTGAACAATGTTATAGAAACCTGTTTCTTCACCCAAGACTTCACCAAAACTTAACAATGAAGAAAGTGATGTGGGGAAAGCCGCAATAATGAATTTCAAGAGAAAACGCACTCCAGTTACGCTAAAGGTATGCAGGTTTGTTTTTTTTTTTTTTTTTGTGCTACAGCGAGTTAACAATTTGACTTTGATCTGCTTTTTAGTTTAGATCTGTCTCAAGTCTCAAATATTTGGTTGGGTTGTACTTGTAGCTTGCAGCTTGCAGCTTGCAGCCGTTACATGTGTATTCTTATAGTCCTTTGTTTAAACACCAAGTGATTTATCGGTTTTCTTATACAAGTAATGATGTCAGAACCTTCCCCCCCCCCCCCCCCCCCCCAATTTGGTGCTTATTGATAAATTGAAATACTGCCACTGGAATTACATAGTTGATCATATAGATATCTAGAAAAACTGAAAAAGGGCCTTATTTTTAAGATGTATCACTGCCTTGTTTTTTCTGTATGGAGGAAGATCCATGTTTAAAATCCCACATAAATACAACAGACTTTATGTTGCTCCATTTGTGTTTCTGATCTGAATTCAGGCTAGGGAATGCTCCTAAGGCCTAATTGATTGTTAATCTCCATATTCTTTTCACCTTCTAAATCATCTTGCCCTCGCATCAGGTCTGCCATGTTGATCATTCTTTTACTTTGATTTGGAAGTTGTTCACTCATACTTTTTGGCCTTGTTAAGTGATACCTGATTATGGATTTCCTGTAGATTGTATGTCAATACATTCTTTTCTGATCCTATCTTCGCTTGGTAGACTGTTTTACAGGAAGATGATCTGCTAGCTGATGATTTAGTTGGCTCTAGAGTTAGAGTGTGGTGGCCTGATGATCAAGAGTAAGTTCTGTTTGAGTTTGTCGTACTTGGTACTTATTTAGGAATTTTACCAAATGGGGTTTCCCTGTGTGAATATCTCGTATTATGGCCCAAAGATTAGTTTTTGGGTTAAATTTTGTGTCATTGTGTGTGATGCTATTTCATTCAATTTGGCATTTCGCTTGCAAGTTGATGTACTCTCTTATGAATCTGATATGGTCATTTGGTGTTGAATTTGGTTAGTGCTTATGGTTACTGCTGGAAACAAATACTTGGCCCAAAGATTAGTTTTTTGGGTTAAATTTTATGTCATTGTGTGTGATGCTATTTCATTCAAATTGGCATTGCACTTGCAAGTTGATGTTCTCTCTTATGAATCTGATATGGTCATTTGGTGTTGAATTTGGTTAGTGCTTATGGTTACTGCTGGAAACAAATATTATGGCCCAAAGATTAGTTTTTGGGTTAAATTTTATGTCATTGTGTGTGATGCTATTTCATTCAATTTGGCATTTCGCTTGCAAGTTGATGTTCTCTCTTATGAATCTGATATGGTCATTTGGTGTTGAATTTGGTTAGTGCTTATGGTTACTGCTGGAAACAAATACTTGACACATACATAGTGACTAGTCTCTGGCTCATACTCATTGTGTGATTTTACTTAGTTTACCTTGTCATTGCACTTGCACGTTGATGCGCTTCTTAAGAATCTGATCAGGTAATGTTCTCAATAAGGACATGGGGAAAGTCTCATACTTCCCCTATCCTAGAATGATTGCATTATTTGTACGGAGTATGTTTAGGTCAACTTTGGTCTGTTACACAACTTTGTTGTTGCAATACCGATGACAGTTTAAGTTGTTTACTTTCACCTTGTGCTAGGTAAATTTTCTTCGCATTTTTAAATGGAAGACAAAAACTCTCAAAATAAGTGTTGGATAATGACAACTACAACAAGGAAAGATGTGGAAAGGAGAGATACAAAATGGTGAATTGAGTTACTAATCCCTGGTGTTTTAGAAGGTTGAGGTTAAAGAGGTTCGCAGTCGCAGCCCATTGCACAGCTGCATCTCTCTTGACAAGAAGTTTGAGAAAATTTTGATGAAACACCTTCCACAAGTAAAAAATAAAATGTTAAGTTGGAATTACAGAAGTTTCCACAAAGGAACATAAAAATGAAGCACTCAGAGCAACTATACAAAGAAATGAGGCAATAAGTATTGGTTCGATTTCATATAGTAGGAAAAAGAATATGCAGGCAAGTTGACAGAGCCAATTAACCAAGTCATAAACTGAACGAGGTTGAATCTTGTTATAAAGTCTGGTTATAATTTGTAATCAATGTTGACTTTTGTGTCTGAAGTCGATGACTTTTGTTCGACCTTCCTCAGTTCTGTTTCTTGAATCTCTGTTTGCTTTTGCCTACATACTAGGTTTTATTCTTTCCCCTTGTATATTAGTTGACGGTAAGTAGAATTAAAGGTAGTTTACTTCACCTAAGGTTAAAACAGAACAACTAAATATGATCTCTTAATAAGAAAGGTTTTCCCATTGTTCAAATGTGATTTGTTCACCACTTTTTACAATAGGGTTGTTAGTCAGCTCTTATTGAATTTCTTTTGATCTCTTATCCACCATGTGTGTGGGTGTTGTGTGAAATTCTCCCTTGTTATTTAAAAAAAATCGAGTACAGGTTTCTGTTCCATATTAATATTTCAGTCTCTTTTTTGCTGCCCCTATATATATCCTTTCTAACACTTAGTCCCGTCTTGAATGGAGTGAGCTTTGGGCCTTGGGCATTGGTCCAGTTCCCATGGTCGTTGCATTTTGTTCTGCCTTGCCCAATCCGTACAATTAAATTATTTGTTAGGATGTTGCTAGGACATGCGAATTTTTTTATTCGCAACACTACAGACTCTGCTTCTGATTATGAGTTAACCTAGATAGGTTTGTTTTCCTGTTATTCTCATGGAATTTCTGAATTTTGCAGGTTTTACAAGGGAGTTATTTCAGAGTTCAATCCTGGAAAAAAGCAGCACAAGGTTGATCGCAGTTTCATGTTTAGGGTTCCTTTTCTGCAACAGGGTAATTTATGGAGCTTGTTTTGGCTGTTCATATATGCTGACTTGGTATGTTATTTGGGCTCTTTTAGATTACTTATGATGACGGTGATGTTGAAGATTTGGTTCTAGAGGATGAAAAATGGGAGTTGATTGATGATAAAATCATGACTCCTAAGGTTGGCTGTCTCATATTTTGTGCTGATCATTCAGTTGTCTCATATTTTGTGCTCTTGACTGTTTACTTTGTTCATTTACTGACCAGTTTCGTCAACAGGGTCAATTGCGCAAAGGTGGAAGTCCTGGTGCATCTTCTGAAATGTAAGTGCTAATTTAATTTAGTATTGATTCTTTGTGCGACTTCTGAAATCATCATAGGAGATGGCCTTTATGCTAAAGATTAGAATACGGACTGTATGGGGATTTGGCTTCTTTTTTATATGGAATGGTGCTGCCTCTGCGATAATAGCTCTGTGAATTCAATGACAAACACAGTAAATATTGTCATCACATTCAAATTCATAAAAGACATAAGGTTGTCTTGATGGTTCCACCCTTGGTGTTCTTCCTTGTGCTTCATCGACGAGTGGAGTAGCTCTATTCCCTTGGAAGTTTCCGGAGGATTAATGATATATTTATTCTTTTATCTATAGGCCCTCTTATGTTGAAATCATTATATAATAAAGCATGTTCCTGATCACAATTATGTCAACCTTTATTTCAAACTTTCAGGCACAAGAACAAGAAAGCAAAGCCCAATCCAGAGTCCACGCCCAAGCGAGGAAGGCCTAGGTATAGGTCCATTGTATTTCTATTCTGTTAAGATCTCCATTCAATTTTTAAGTGGAGTCCCTGAGTCTTCACTTGTGTATCTCTTGTCATGGTTACATCCAGCAAAGGAAAATCTGCTCCTTCCAGTTCCGGGCGCAAGCAAATGGGTGATGATAAGTCGGATACCAAGTCCAAAGATGCTAGTCCTGAAGATGAGAAAGGTGGCAAATCTAAGGATGCAAAAGGTGGACGTAAATCTGCAGATAATGTATCAAAGTCCATGGACAAAATTAAGGATATTGTTACCAGCGGAATCACTAGTAAGTCAAGAGCCACTTCCTCGAAAGAGAAGGTGGACGATGGAAAGAAGCAGGTTGAATCTCAGAAAGCTCCTGACGCTGGAAAAGGAACTCAGAGTTCTTTGAAGGAAAAGGAGGAGGATGCGATGAAGTCAGCTGACGAACCTGCTAAAGCTTCTGAATCCATAAAAGAGAAGTCCCCAAGTTCCTCAAAGGGGAAAGAAGATGATGCGAAGAACGAGTCTGTGGAAGCTCCTGATTCTGGAAAGGGGAAATCTTCAACCTCATCAAAGGGAAAGCAGAGTGGGACAAAATCTGGGAGGAAGCGGCCACGAGGAAGCTAAGGATATAGATTTGATTTCTCTCCCGTGGCAGCAGTTGCCTCGTAGCAGTTCTGTTTATAGTAAGCGACTCAGTGTCGCAGTAGCCTATTCAACCGTTTTGATTCTTAAGATGTGTGGCTGATTCTATTAGCAAGGTGCATAGTTAGTTTGCGGTCCATGTAGGGTAATTTATCTTCGTAGAATGTGTCCTCTAGACAGTAATTTCCAGGATTGAGTTTATTAGGAATATTTTTTTCAATTTGCCATATTAAGACTAGCTCCTGCGTTCGGATTTTCGTGCCCCACCCTGTAACCTATAGATTGTAATGTTAGAAGCAGATGACTTGAGAAGGTGAGGTTCCTCGTTTTGCGGATGTTCATGTATTGACATTTGGATTTGGCGAGCGACTCGGGTTTGTTTAGAGGAACTGAACTGTTTGCTTTGTTTGAGAATCTCAGGTGCTAAAAAGACGACAGGGCTTCAAGCCTACGTCATCCGGTGAGACAACTGCTGAACGTTGGTTTTACACGTACGTTATATTCCCTCAATACCAAAATTGTTACAAGTGTATATAAAATTTGACACGTATATAATGATAATTAGATATAGTTTTTTTTATAAATTTATCGTAAAACTTTAATGATTGTATAAGTTATGTATTTTAATTTAGTATATGTTGTAAGACGGTCTGACGTGATGTGATATGGAAACGAGATTTATATTTATATGTATAAAATAATACAAAATATGTAAGTGTAGTAAAAATTATGGGACGGGAAATGTATTTTATGTTTTGGACGTTGGTTATTCTAAGGTGTCTACTGAAAAGGAGTTTACAGAACCCCGTTGAACTTCTAGCTTCGTGGCTTGACGATGGTTAAGTCATGGTAACTACTCTTATGAAGCTCCTAGAATAAAATGACATCAAATCTTAAGTGATCGACTCAGCGCAAATATCTAGTCTAGAACAGTCTCTGGTTTTATAGATGCTAGGTCACATATGGTACACGTATAGAATAAAACCTCACTCTTAATAGTTCCTACATTATTATTATGGAAAATAACATCTCTTCAACGCATTTTCTAATGCTGATTGATATCTGCTGGATTGTTATCGAAAGTTTACCTTAGCCATCAACCTTTGTAAAAACGAAAACAAAGCTTTATTTACTGAAACTCAAAAAACAAAAAGGGCACAGATTAGATGAACAGTACACAATTATCTTACAAGTCAACTTAAAATCCCAGAAATTTATCGTTCGATGAACCTGCATTGCCTCCTTTAGAGGAATGGAGCACCCATAACATCACCATTTTTATGCTCACAAACCCACATACACCAAAACTTGAACCTAATACTAGGGTGAAGATCTTGATACAACCACAAAAATGAGAGAAATGATAATGAATGGAGCCCAAACATTTTGATGATACATAGGCTCTCCCGCACTTACGAGCTCGCCACCAAAGCCATGTAGCTAATCAGGTCCAAAAGTCGGTTGCTGCAGAGGAAGTTGCATCAATGATGTTATATTCAATAGAATAGCAATAGGATGCATCCCTGAGCAAGATATAACTTCAGACGCATCAGATGTTACCTGTATCCCCATACGTTGTCGTACCATGAGACCAACTTCACGAAATTCGGGCTTAGAGCAATCCCAACCTTTGCATCAAATTTGCTTGATCTGAGATGAACATTAGCAGGAACAAGAGACAGATGTTGAGTCTATGGTGTAAGAACAATCAAACTTGATGAAACAAGAAAACCATGCATGTTTCAAAAAGGGGGCGGGAGTGGAGGGAAGTAGTGTAGAGGACCTAAGGAATAATACAGAACGAGGCATTAGCCTAGATATTATTTTTTCCCGTAAGATGTTCTTGGATCAAAATCAACCTCTTGAAGCTATTGTTAGTTGAATGCCTATGCAATTCCTTAGAGACGGAGGGAAGAGGTGCAAGGCGCACCAACAAAAGGGTTCTGAGACAAATTACTATCTTGTCAAGTAAAAGAACTGCCTCATAGTCATTTGAATTTTGAAGTGAGGTGCAAAAGAAAAAATAAGAACTTCAAGTATGCATAGTTAAACCCAAGTGGGGGAAAACATTATAATAATAAGTCAATTGCATTGTTAATGAAATATCCAGGGGCAAAAGATTCCAAGTTTTGATTCTTGGACTCGTTTGATCCACAGAAGACCAACAAAGATGACACCAAGATACTTAGCGAGCCAGCGGTATGACACTACAGGAAAAGGTTTCAAAAATTTGCATGCCAATTAATTCACATGAAAGTTTGACCAGGCAAAATGAGCTAGCATGCAAAATGCTGCAGGATAAAGTATCAAGAAAGAGACCAGAGCGAGAAAGACCCTCTACTTTGAGTCGCCAATGAAGTCATTTGAGACTACATCTTCATCAGTATACCCGAGAATGCCATTCAGAGGCCCCTCAGATGCATACCTGGAAAGCAATGAACAGCACGATCATTTCACTACACCAGAAAGCAAAGTTTATGCCAGTAAGCACCAAGAAGAAACATTTTCCATGAACAGGTAGGAGAGGTAACGGAATTTGAAGAAACTCACTTAATTGCTTTTTTGATATCATCATATGTTGCACTTCTTTCTAGTCGACAAGTCAAGTCCACCACAGAGACATTAGGTGTTGGGACTCTAAAAGCCATTCCTGTGAGCTTCCCGTTCAGATCTGGGAGAACCTTACCAACAGCCTGCAGAAGGTGTGATCTAATTGATAATTCACACTAAAATAGAGTATAATTTTTCTTCAAGACAAGTATCTATCTGGTACTTTAGCAGCTCCAGTTGAGCTAGGAATAATATTCTGGCTAGCTCCACGGCCTCCTCGCCAATCCTTCATTGAAGGGCCATCCACTGTCTTTTGCGTAGCTGAAATGCAAAAAAAAGCTTGTAGCAAGTCACATTTCCACCACCATTATTTTGAGCTCCCTGCGACAATGCTTCATAGAAAAGAAGATATACCTGTTGTTGCGTGCACAGTTGTCATAAGTCCTTCCACAATTCCGAATTCCTCATGGACCACCTGACAATTAAACCAAGGAATCATGAACTTCCAAAACTGTGCGATTTATGATGTGATGATAGGTATCTGCTAGGCGCAAAATAGATGCATGCATGACCTTGCACTTCGTTGTTTATTTTCTATATAAAAAAAAAAAGGATGGTTTGAATAATGTTGTCACCTTGCTAGTGTATGATCATATATGCATCAAGCTTGCATGAAACAAGCACAACATTTTTTTTGTCTACCTTCCCTGTATCCGCCTTCATGCCATGGACACATGAAAGGCTAGTCAGAAGGACCAAAGTGATGGAAGGTTCTGGCGACAGGCAAGTCGCATAGCTACTGTTGGTTTTAGATTTATAAGTGGTGTGTTGGACAAATGATTTGTGGGAAAAATCATCCCATTTTCTGATTTTCGTATTATTGATTTGTCTCCGAGGTACATATCTAACCTTACAAACCATCCTATTTATAGGTGAATGAATCAAACTATGCTAAACACGTTTTGGACA
>LIEC01006793.1:47067-73525 GCA_001925005.1 Drosera capensis
GGCGCTCTGCATAATTGCCGCCTCGGTCGCTCCTTCCGCAACCTCTTTCACGCCATTCGCCTTTGTCTCGGTCAGAGGCGTCGGATTCGTATTCCTGACAAGTTGACGGAACTTCCCCAGTGTTGTTCCTCTGGGGTGCATTCCGTTCGATTTGAGTGAACATGAGTTGACTCCCACCACTACCGGTGTTCTCGCGGAGGCGAGTTCTCTCCTCGAACGATTTCAATCGTCTTATGTCCTCCTCGAACGGCATCGTTTCAAAATTGAAAAACTGTTCGATCACAGCAATGACAGTGAAGTATCTGTCATGCACACAGTCGAGTAGCTTCTTGACGAGTACAACATCGTCAAGATCTACACCAAGGCTGAAAAATCTACTGGACATGCCGCTGAATTTTTCGGTGAAATCATCAATGGACTCCTGTTCTTTCATCCGCAGAGCATCAAATTCACCTTTTAATGTCTGCAACCGAGCCTTCTTTACTCGATCAGTACCTAGATACCTCGTCTTGAGGCTCTCCCAAATTTCTTTCGCTGTCTTCTTCTTCTCAATCTGAAGAAGCATATCTTCGGGGATTGCCTGTAGGATATAAGCACGCGTCTTCTTATCTTTTTCTCGGATTGACGTCCTCTTCCTCTGCTGGTTCGACCGACTCCCACACATCCTGGGCATCTTGGATTGTCTCCATTTTTATTGCACATACCGTGTAGTTTGAGGTGTTAAGCATCGGATAATGATACGGCATTCCGTCGTTCCCCTTTGACACCTGTTGAAGAACAATAGACATTGTTTGGATTTAAAAAAAAACAAACCCATCGTATTATTATCTTTGCCGATGTACATATTTAACCTTACAAACCATCCTATTTATAGGTGAATGAATCAAACTATGCTAAACACGTTTTGGACAAAAAACGTGTAGATGAATAGTGGTCGGTGTTACTATACACGCGTGTGTACTGTACACGCGTGTTTAAAGCTGTCAAGATTATGGCCCAACATATTCCCCTAATCTTGGCATGCTTCCAATTCAAGAGGCTTTTTCCCTTATCGGATTTCTTCTCCGATTTGCCCTTGAATTTCATCTTACCACTCACAGATCCTTTGCTTCCAATGAGATTTCTAACCTCATCACTATTGCAAGAGATGTCATCTTCAGCAATGAACCATTTTCTTTTTTCGAAGGCACCATGCTTCTTGCATTTCAGATCCACATTATCTTGTGAATCTAAGATAGTTCTTGATTTGATGTGGCGGCTATCATTTCTTCTGCGTTTCCTTGCTCGTCGACGATCTCCCCATCGTCATCGTCGGAATTCACCGTTGTTGGTGTCGAGGGAACCTGGAACTTCTGTGCGCAAAATCGAGGTAGATGGACTTGCCTCTCCTGCCGCAGGTGGCGAACAAGCTGCACCATCGGCTGAGTTTGTTGCGCCTGCCACACCTTCCGGCTTCTCGAAGTTTGCTAGGAGACAGATTGGTTTAGTTAACTCCAAACTAATCTTGTAAAGGCGATTTGATGTACGCTTCACGAACATCAGCAATCTGCCGTTGTCATACACCTTTATGACATCGCCCACCATATTCACCTCGCTTCTATTCTCTGTCATCTGTCCAAGACTGATGATATTAGTGCAAAGTTTAGGAATATAGTATACCTCGTGGAGAATATACTGATCTCCATTCTTGTAGTGGAACACGACCGTTCCTTTGCTTTAGACTTGAACGACATTGTCATCGCCAAGCCTCATCTCCCTGATGATCTTCTCATCAAGTTCTTGGAATATATCTCGTCGTCCCGTCATATGATTGCTGGCACCGTTGTCTAAGTACCAGACATCCTTAGCTGATGTCTTTTCCTCCTCGCCATGGTAAAACACATTCACCACATTTTCTTCTCTGGGTTGTATGAAGTCTTGCTGCTTACTTCGTGTCTCCTCCTGAGACATGAAAAACAATAACGCTGGCTTGTCCGAAATAGCATCTCTGTATTGCTTCTCATCATTCCATCGCTTACTTCGACACTCCGAAGCATAGTATCCCATCTTTCCGCAGTTGAAACATTTAATGTGGCTTTTATCACGACTTCTGCTGCCGGTGTCTCCCGTACCTTCCTGGCGAGCTGCATAATCGTCGTTTCGATCGCTCCTTCCGCGACTTCGTTCACGCCACTCGTCTTTACTTCGGTTTGAGGTGCCGGATCCGTATTCCTGACCGGATGACGAAGCATCCCCAGTGTTGTTCCTCTGGGGTGCTTACCGCTCATTACGAGTGAACATGAGCTGACTCCCACCATTACCGAAGTTTTCGCGGAATCGATATCTCTCCTCGAACGCATTCAACTGCCCTATGGCCTCCTCGAATGGCATCATCTCAAGATCGTAAAATTGTTCGATCTCGACAACGACTGTGAAGTACCTTTCTGGCACACAGTCGAGTAGCTTCTTGACTAGTGCAGTATCGTCAAGATCTGCACCAAGGCTAGAAAATCTACTTGACATGCCGCTGAGTTTTCCGACGAACTCGTCAATTGACTACAGCTCTTTTATCCGCAGCACATCAAATTCACTTTTTAATGTCTGCAACCGAGCCTTCTTTACTCGATCGACAACAAGGTACCTTGTCTTTAAACTTTCCCAAATCTCTTTCGCCTTCTTCTTCTTTGCAATCAGAAAAAAACATTTTCGGGAATTGCCTGGAGGATATAGGCACGCGCCTTCTTATCCTTTATAGGATTGACTTTATCTTCCTCCGCTGGTTTGACCGCCTCCCATACTTCCTGAGCATCTAGGATTGCCTCCATTTTTATTGCCCATATCGTATTATTTGAGGAGTTCAGCATCAGAAATTGAACGACATTCCGCCGCTCTCTTTTGACGCTTGCTGGGGAATAATTGACATTTTTTTAAAAAAAATCTCTTAATTACGAAAATACCCTTTGACCTCGTAATTACGAAAATGCCTCTTGACCACGTAATTACGAAAATGCCCCTTGACTTCGTAATTACGAAACTGCCCTTTTGACCTAGTTATCAACTCACTTTTCAACCTTTTTTTTTCACACGGGCCGCCTCCTTGCTCCTATTCTTCTTCTTCCTTACTCCACCACCAACTTTTTCTTATACACCCAAATATTTCGGATTAAGAGACAACAAAAAAACGAACCGATCTCTTATCGTGCTTGTTCGTCTTTGGTGGCATCGTTTGTTCGCTGCGACGGTGCGGCTGGCCGGATCCGAGCTGTCTTGACTTGGGCAGCGGTTGTGGATTGAAGTTTGCTTATGGCGGTGGTGGCCGGATCGTCGTGGAGCTCTGATACCAATTGTTGGTTTTAGATCTATAAGTGGTATGTTGAGACATGATTTGTGGGAAAAATCTTCCCGTTTTTTGATTTTCGTATTATTGATTTATCTCCGAGGTACATATCTAACCTTACAAACCATCCTATTTATAGGTGAATGAATCAAACTATGTTAAACACGTTTTGGACAAAAAACGTGTAGATGAATAGTGACCGATGACCGGTGTTACTATACACGCATGTGTACCGTACACGTGTGTTTGAAACTGTCAAGATTATGGTCCAACAGCTACAATGGGTTGATTTTTAGTAGGGATTCCTTCTTTTGCTTGGTTCTCTAGATTTCCTCTCCACGTTCATAGCTACAGTTTTATCTCTGTAGTCCCCTCACAAAGTAAACCAGTAAAGGAAACATATATTAAATACAGAACACAAACCTTAGCCAATGGAGCAAGACAATTGGTTGCAGCTCGCATTGGAGACAATGTCCATGCTAGGCTTGTAAGTTCTCTCATTAACCCCAACCACAAACATCGGGGCATCAGCCGATGGAGCTGATATTACTATCTTCTTGGCACCTCCCTGGAAAGCAAAACAATTCTCTCATCATTCGACAGTAGAAACTAAAAACAAAAATTGCCGAGAACAGACATCAACCATGAGCAAAAGAAATACACCTTCTTGTGTCCAGCAGCTTTATCAAGAGTCGTAAAAACTCCAGATGATTCAACAACATAGTCTGCACCAAGATCACCCCACGGAATTTCAGCTGGGTCCCTTCACAAACAAAGATATTGGTATCAAGAAGCCAAAAAGGCCAAATGAATCACTAGTATGCATTCACTGGTGTAATGCAAATCAAGGACAAGATGTCCACTTTAGTACCTTTTGCTCGTAACTTTGATCTGTTTTCCGTTAATCTCAAGGGTTGTGTTGTCCAAAACCAAAATAGTTCCCTTGAAAACTCCATGAGTGGAATCATACTTTAACATATAAGCCTGAATAATGACAATTTTTTGGTAAGAAAAGCAAGTCAACAAAAACATGACGAGCATGCATCTTAAAAGCTAAGATACAAGAAGCTGGAAATCATTGGCATTGCTCACCATGTAATTAGCATCAATAAAAGGATCATTAACAGCCACCCCATCTATGTCATCCCTAGATATAGCTATCCGCAGCGCTATCCTTCCAATCCGGCCAAAGCCTGATACAGGGAAAAAAAAAAAAAACAAAGATGTCATTTGGAGTCAAAATCAACAATTCTGCTACCAAAAATAAACAGTAATAACCCATCCAACAAGTTCTCATTGATCAAGAGAGGAGTAGTATTCCTTTTTTTTTTTTTTTTGTTAATCCAGGATTATATATTTGATATCTCCAGCCAACAACTCAATATATTTGATATCTCCAGCCAACAACTCAACTACACAAGCTCCAAAATATTGGTGAAGGATAGAAAAATGATTTCAACAGCAGCTTGCATTGCCTTTCGCATAAACTTAACCATCAATGTTTTTCTCACATATACGCTCAAGGCTCGACTAAAATAACATTAGGCCCCAAGTTAAGAAGAAAAGGTGTACCATTGATTCCTACCCTTGTCTTGCTTCCACTCTTTGATCCTACATGCAACAGTTATTCAATAACAGATCTATAATCAGTAGAAAAGAGAATGAAAGTATAAATTTGCACTTACTATAAATAGTTAGGGGTGCTTCAGTGGCCACTGCTCTCACAGGCTTCGAGGCCATTTTCTTATATTTTCTACCTCGTTCAGGGCAACAAAACCAAACAAAGTCAGATTGGACAAGTAGTGAGGAAGGGAATATCATGTGAATATTTCGGCAAGGATATCAGGTCATCGACCAGTAATGAAAATCTCATTTCAGAAGGGTCTTGGAAGAACTAAAACATTACTCATGCATTAGAACATGGTTGAACTCGGTATGACTCATCAACAGCAAAGCCGAGCTTGGCCTTATCCATATAATCAGCGTACGTGAATAGATGAAGGCATAAAAATGCTGTTATTATAATCAAGCTTATAGTAATGAGTCAAATTAGTGTCCGGATTATCACCAGAAATGAAAGAGCATAAGCACAATTTTGCCAAAGTTAATTGACTAGTGATGAATCAAACTTTGGGGGAGCGCCAGAGCGGACAGACTTTTATAGGACTTAACTGTAAGGACCCAAAGGGATGAATTGGGTCCAGCAAACGAAGTTTATCCCTCGAAACATAAATGAGTGAATTGGGTCCAGCCTCAATCCAAAACCCTTGGTTAATAGGTTATGAGTGTTCAGATAGATATGCTGCTCTCTTTTCTCCACAATTGTCAATGCGTGTAACCAATTCACACTCACTTCTCAACATTTATATAATCAGAGAGGCGGAATCCCAAGAAACTATATTGCTTCCCAAAATCTCAGGCAGAAAATAGGGATATAAAAAACACACATTTCAATATACCCAAATACTAGAGAGAAGCATAGGCAGAAGAGTAAACTAAAGTACATACATAGATTCAAGGGCGGAACTGCGCAAACCGCTGGTCTGCACCTTCACTGTCTTTCCCAGATTACACACCTGAAACCAACAAAACCACAAGCTCAGAGTCACCCATTTCAACAAGAACAAAAAAATAAAAATAAAATAAAAAAATCAAAACCAAAAAATTCAAAAACAAATCTGCAATTCCTCCTCGACCTTTTTGGCTGTCCAACACACCGCCGTCAAGGCGACTACTCATCTCCTCCAAATACACGCAGAGACAGAAAGCGATTAGATTCAGAATTCATTTCAAAGTCAAAATGCCATTGATTTCAAGCACAACAACAGCAGCGGATACAAAAACAAACAAACAGCAATGAATCGATCTACGACGACGAAGGTGACCACTCGAAAAATTACAAAAAAACAAAGAACTGAACTAACCTTGGAAACATGGGATGAGGAGAGGTGATGTAGAAGAAAGATGTCGGGACGAGAAGAGTCGAAGGACGGAGGAGATCGGAACAGAGCTGAGTACGCCGCCGCCGCCATTGACGGATGGATAGCCGATGAACGAAGCTCAGAGAAACCCTAACAGCTCAGAGAAGCTTTGTGGGGGTTGTTGCTGAGCGAGGAAAATGATGATGACTTCTGTTGTTGGGAATAATTAAAAAAAAAAAAGAGAACGGCAAATGGGAGGAGTGTGTGCGGGGAGAGATCTGATGCGGTGTGTGGGGACTGGTTCCAATGATGGTGCGTTGCGTTCGTGTTCTGCTTTTAGATGTGAGATGTGAGATGTGAGGGCCTTGGTGTCACGTTATTCCAGTTTTTAAGGAGTATAAACCAAGTTGACTATCTGCTGGCAATGTTCCCAACACTCTCGCTCTCTTTAAGGGAGTAGCTTTGGGTTGGTGGGTGTGGTGTGGCCCGTGTGGGTGCTCCGCTTCGTTTTCAATGTTTTTTTCTTCTAGTCATGTCAGTTTGTTTTATTCCCCACTTTTCAATCATACGACAAAAATTTGATGTTACCCTTCAAAATCCAACTTAATTCTATCGTCATGAATATAGTTATAATAATATTAAATAATTCAACGGATTTTTAGGTATAAAAATCAAGAAACTAACTTCACATGAAAATACATAATTTATAATTATGTTATTACAATTATAAATTATCTTACAATAATTCAGAATATTATATGTCTGAATATTACACAGATCCAAAATATGTGAAGTTATCTACATGCATGTTTTCTCACTCTACGATGTTTCAATTTCTGTGTCAATCTAAAAATAAAATTCATAACTCTTGACCAAAACACTCAACAATCTAAGGATATAAATTCGATTTTCAGGAAGTTCTCCATCGAATATGATAAATCATGGAGAGTTTCTACATATATGTTATAGAAAATATATGTATTTATGTCATATTAGCTACACCCAATGAACATGTTTGGGCCTCCTTACAAAGAGTTAAATCACCTCGTTGCCTAGCCACGACGGTCTTAGTGTCGCTGCGTGTACGCGAAGGGGAGAAGCTGTTACTATTTGTCCCATGGCTAGTTACTCATCCACTTACCTGTCACGAGATTCAATCATCGAATACTCGATAGAATTCCATGACTCTAAACATTATCACTCAGCGTCAAAGTTGACCACCCTCAATCCCCCAACCAGTATTTCAAGGATGACAAGCCCAATCCCAATGGATCCAAGAAGAGATGCACGACTTAACTTTACTCGACACATGGTCACTGTTATGAAACTTTATGTTCATCACAATACTTCAGTTTAACATTTTAAATAAATCAACGGTCTTAGGTGTATCGATTATATGTCATCCTTAACTGAATTTATCCAGTTCTGTTCATTATTATTGGGTGCCAATGATGTAATTGTTTTGCATTCGATAATTCAATCTTTCCATAACATGCACCCCTTAGATGATTGTTGAAGGATAATTTATTTATAATATATCCTTTTTAGTCTCGATTCTCCGCAAAGTACAGTAGATGATGTATAACAAAGAAATACATAGTATAGAAAGCATATTCAAGGATCACACATATTTAGCACATCAATCACCCATTAGATAAACCCATGAGAGCAAACCCGATTATAAAACATACACGCTTAGCCATTATGGTCTAACATAGCCTCCTTAACTACTTCCACACCACAACCAACATAACACATGACTACACATACCATGCATAACCACCAACACATCATTATTTTCATGTTCAAAAATTTTCTATATAAACTTAAGGGCCTCGCCAACATGAAAATATAACTGCGATGAACCCGTATCAGGACTGCAACGTCCCGACTTTTTTGAGCTTTTCATAGAAATCCACTTGACATTACTATCGTTGGGGACCACTGTTCTAGTCAGGCATACTCATCATTTACTGACTTAGTTATAAGAATTAAGGTAAATTCACTTATAAATGATTAGTTTAGAAATTTTTGATGTACCGAATCATAACTCAAAATATCATCTTTGTAGCGAAATTTATATCTCTTTCTAAAATCAGAATGCCACACATAAGTTACATCTATCATCAAGCACACATACGCCCATTGGCATCACCACTACCCACACCTTAAAACCCATCATGTTTATTCCCAACCATGCCAACCTACAAGTAAGATCAACACACGACACATAATAAACATCACATCCTCACCAACCCGTCTGCATCATAAACAATACCACACATCACAACCCGCAACAAGTCACACTCAATCATGGGTTTGAAGGAACACTTTTGTAAAGGTTACTTTCCAAGTGAGTTATCCCAAAGACGCGAAACAAGGCGAATGAAGAACATGAAGCCGACATCGGTTTTGGGCCGCTATCGGACAGTCGGGCCTGTCAGGCCACACCGGGCTATATCGGGCTGCTTCGGGCCTGTTGTCAGGGGACTTATCTAGAAAATGTTGGGCTGGTTCGGGCCTCCCGGGTGTCGGATCGAGGTTGAACCTGTTAACGGGCCAGCTACGGGGCTATTGTCGGGCCTCTGTTTGGGTCACTGTCCAACCTGTCGTTGATCCGAGTCACTAGCGGGACAGCGTGGGGCTAATATCTCTCCAGGAAACCCGTTGGTTGTCGGAACTGGGATCGAGGTGTGGTGGTTTATGGTGGTGGGGCGAAAATAAAAAGCCGAACAATGGTACTTTGGTGGTGGTTGGAGTGGGTCGATTGAGGTCGGATTAGGGCTTGTGGATGGCTAAGGGAACGTTGTCTGGAACGGGAGACGTCGTCGACAAGCTCTAGCAGTCGAAATCATGCCGGATGACATTATTTGGTGGTTAGGGTCGATGGTGGTGACTGTGTTGGTCGAGGAAGCTCACGAGGACAAGACTGGGAGTTGATTAGGGCTCGTGATGACCGGCTAGGTTGGGGGTGGTCACCGACGTTTGGGGGTAGTCATCGGCCAGACTTGATAAATTTATTTATCAATATATCATATAAAATATTTCTTTATTAATCAGTCGCCATCATAATTTATATTCTAACTTGACATCTTTTGATTTAGAAAACAAAATATTTTATCAATCAATTACACAAAAATAAGTACAATCGTCGAAGTCGATAATATATCATCGGGGTCAATAGTATGTTTATCGTCCACGTAGACAGTATGTCGTTAGGATGAATATTACGTCATCGAAAGAGAAAGTACGCCTAATTCCATCGATAATACTCCTTGACAGTGTGGCCCTTCCATCGATAGTGCACCCCGTCTGCCTCACCCATTCCATCGAACGTTAATTCATCTTTGAAGACAGTGCATCCCAAAATCGCAAACTTTTTTGAGCTGATTCATCAACAATACGAGAAGTGAGTTTGTCGTCTTCATCTGTCCACCCTATGAAATCTTCAACCTTCTCTCCATCGCATACAACCAACATGCAAACTTGTCAATCAATCCCCAAATAAAATCTATGTTTCTACTCAAATTGAGTAGAAGAGGCTTCCACAGCTTATGACAACGAGAACAAACCTTCAACTTCGACGCCTCTTGGTTTCCATCACATGTTTCACTTGGTAGGGTTCCAGCTTCTATGGAATCTATAGAAGTAGAACCACACACATCAGGTTTCACTATGTTCCACATCCCCCAGAAGTTCCTCGCCCGAAGTTGTCGCCTTGATATCATCACCTTCTTTGATCATGTCCAACATCTCTAGATTTAGATTTCATGTACCCGGATCACAGCGGTCCTTGATATAATTTTTTTTTGACATAGATTGAACTCTTAATCAGGAGACAGAAACACACAATTTGATTAAGGTTGATTTATTTAGGAAGAATGAATTCAAATCAAGTCAGGGTTAATTTATTTAGGAAGAATAAAATCAAATCTTTAAAGGTGATTAAAAAGGAATGGTTCGATGGTGATTTATTTTTTTTAAAGAGAAAAAAAGTCAAATGGTAATTAAAAACTTAGAGGTGACCTTTTGATAAATAATTTTTAAAAATATGTTTTATTGGTAATTTTCACATATTTCACACATTATATTTATTCGTGTTTCGTATAATCTGTCCGCGAATAATTAATACTTGTTGATATAGCTATCCCAAATATTTCATAATTATGTTCCGTTCAGTAATCTCATATTTTCAAGGTTAAATCTGAAATCCTAACGCATAACAATTTAACATCATAACGTTAACCATTCACATGATTTTATTCGCGTGTTCCTTATATACGTATATTTAGTACCCGATAAATATTTTAAAAATAATTTTTTTTTTCTGATATTACATCATCTCCTATTTTTAAGAAGTTTTATTCTCAAAATTAAATTCAAATAATTGTAGGGAAGTAAGACTTAAGACATAAATGTGATAACTTTTCACATTATTTCATCCACTTTTCAAGTGACCTTGAAGGTCACATTCAACCACAGAAACTTATCAATAAAACTGTTCGATTTTTGAAGAGCCTCTCTTATCGGACTATCTTGCTCTAACAGTTTGATATGACAAAGATCAATCAATCGCTTCCTCTGTTATTAGAAGTGGAATACATCATGTAAGACCCATTAGTCAATATGTAGTGCCAGGCTATAAAAACTTCCATGGCGAGTTTAACACCAAATAAGGTTCCTTATAAAAGAGACTCTGTTTTCCCTGCTTTCCGTTCCAAAACATATCACACCCTTAGCAAGGGATACCTTCAAGGAAAGTGATCTCTCACCATAAGCTCTTACGGCTATTGCCTTATAACCATTTAAAAACTTTGGCAATCGTGTATCGTTTTCTTTTGAATTTGGACTTATTTGATTTTATTCGACTTCTCCTGAACCGATTCAGGGCTTAATGTCATTGCATCAACAATGTCATCCTAATATGCGAATGACCTACACCCCTGTCCATACAAGGCTTCACGTGATGTCATCACGACACTTTTAGTGAAAACTATTACTGCAAGAGGACTTTATCAAGGAAAATGTCTATACCAAGACTGCGAAAAGTCGTGAACATATGATCAAAGCACATCCTCCAGGTTTTGGATAATTCGTTTTATCTGCCCATTTATTTCAAGATGGAAAACCGTATTGAAATTTTATTTTGCATGTTAATGACTTACTATAATACTTTTTAAATTATGACTTGAGATATTACATCTTTATAAGACACAATGAAGCTTTGCAGCTCATGTAATCTATCTCTCTCACATACTCTTGCTAGGTTTTTTTTTTTTTGTCTTTGTAGAAAATGAACTAATTTTGTCAGCTTATCAAACATTCACCGAGTTTGTTCCTTTCATTATTGTCGAAAATCAAAAGTGAAATCCATTGACATGAATTCTTAGTTTCCAGAGAATTTCCAGAGGTTGCAATAAATCTCTTGATTATTGATGCCTGATTTTTTATTTTTTATTTGTATTTTTATTTTTTACTTACTGACATGACATGCAATGTATTTTGTTGCAAATTCTGTCTTCTCTTATTATGTTTCTCAACCAAAAATGTTAATGTCGTTCCTGATAAATCTTATTAATGCCTGATAAAACGGAAAAGAGTACATGGATGCCTCTTGCATGATCTTCCTCTCAAGGAGTCGTCATTTATTTGGCACGCAAGGGTGTCCCAGAAATCTCAAGGATTTGTCCTCATCGATTACACTTTTCAAATGTTTACTCACCTCTTATACTTCCAATATTTCCTCTAGAAGAGTAGGTTGGACTTGCATGTCTGTCAGTATTCCCCTTAGGATCCTGACCAAACCGTCATCCCTAATTTATTTTTGAATCATCAAAAATAGATGCAAAAGCCTCAATTTTTATTTTATTTTTTCAATCTTTCTATTAAAAACAAAAGCTAACATATTTGCCTTGTCCGTATACTACTGGATGTCCAGTTCATAATCTTTTAGTAACTTCAATCATCTCTTTTGCCGCATAAGAGCCTTATTCTGAGTAAAAATATGCTTAGGACTTTTATACTCAGCGAAGATTTGACATGTGACACCATACAAATGATGTGTTCACATTGTTAGAGCAAAAGCTAAAACAACTAGCTCCAAGTCATGAGCTGGATAATTAAGCTCGCATTAATTCCAATGCATGAAAGCATACAAAATGGCATTGTCATGCTGCATGAGTATGCACTTAAGGCGTTGCTTAGATGCGTCCTTGAAGATGCAAAATCTCCTACTTTTTTTTTTTGTCCCTTTAACATCGGTGTGTCATATGGGGACATATTTGGCCCTATCTAGCCTTTTCTCCCAAAGTTCCTCAAATAAACTCTTCTTCAACTTAATAGGTGCCATTTGGTAATAAACCTTAAAGACAAGCTTTTCTCCGCTACTAACTCAATGGAGAAAACCTATCACCCTTATAGATGGCATACCAGTAATTATTTCACAACATCTATGAATACTAGAGTTTCGGAGAGATTTAAACTGTGTTAGGTGGTACTGCAAAAACTGCATAGATATATCAATGATAACACTCACACACACACTCTCTCACACACACACATGTGCACAGTTAAGATTGACATAAGCTGTAAGTCACCTTCTAAGCCCTCTCCATGATATGCAATCTTAGTATTATTTATATTTTAAACCCAGAATAACTAATGCAAATATCGAAGTTCTTGACGAGAAACAAAGTTAACAACTCAAACTAACTCATCCCAATTGCAGTAGTGTTAGTCACTGTCAAACTAACAAACCAGAGAATTACGAGGTCAGTTTGAAGTGGTTACCAATTCTGCTTCAAGTGTCTCGTCGAGCATTAACTTTCTGATAATAGTTAAAACTCTTGTGTCCGTGTTCCCCACAAGTATAACACTTTGTGGCAAGCTTTCGACAATCTCTGGCGAAATGCCCAGATTTTCTACACTTGCAGCAGCAGTTTAGATTGCTTTAGGACTCGCTTTGAGTTCCAGAGCCTCTACCCGAATTAATATGTGAGTTGTGGAATTGTCTAGCTTGTCTGCCAAACTTCTTTCCCCTTGCTCTGCTTCACTATTGGCGTGGTCTCCTTGGGGCTCATCTGAAATAACTCATGGAATAACTCATCGTCCGATCCTCTATCACTTCTTTTTCTCTTCCGATGACCAAGACTTTGGTTCTTAGCGTTATAAGTCTGCTTCAGACTGGCAACACAATCATAGAGGTCTTGATAGTAAGTCTGTTTCTGACCTGCCTTCTTTGTCCTTAACCTCCAGTTGAGGCCGTCTATAAACTGTTTTTGCTTTACTGTTTCATCATGATAATATGATGGCATAAATCATAACAGAGTAGTGAATTGTGAGGCATACTCATAAACTATCATGCCTCCCTGTAACAGATTCTTGAACTCTCCTTATTTTTGATTTCTCAAGGAAATTGGATAAAACCTGCCCCTAATGAGATCCTTGAACTCAGACCAATCAAACACAGGTGTTGTGGCACGTTCTTCATTTGTGTGCCAACAAGCATCTGCTTCCCCGCATAGATAGTAAGTGGTCAAAGGCACTTTCCAATTCTCTGGGCAATGAATTATGTCGTGTAACTTTTCCAGTTCACGAATCCAATCCTTCAGTATTGCAGGATCGTCCATTCCAGAGGATGCGGAGGATTATATGCATGAATGTGACGCAGGAATTCCTCGCAATCAATTCCCTGAAGTGTCTCATTCTTTCTCCTCCACAACGTAAATAACCGTTGGAGGCAGTTGATTTCCGACATTGTGACTATTTGCTACCCATTGTAGGGGTTCATTCATGTCAGGCAATACTATATTTGCATCTTGCCCTAACATGTCTGCTATGCAACAATAAACTTGATAGAAATGTGTAATCCTTCCAATTGTATAAAAAATTAATGAAACAAAATTAAGATGTATTAGTTATAATATAGTTAGTATGTTTAGTATGTTGGTTGGATGCTGAAGAGTAGACGGCTGCAGATGATGGAGATTATATGAGCAACCAGATGCAGACTACTATAAAGAACTTTGGCTAAGCAGCTAACACATTCATTACCAACAAAAGAACTTCAAAGATTTCAAGATATGGGATTGAGCTTGCAGACGAGAACTAACATAACAAGGCATAAAGTAAATAAGATCTGGATGCAGACTAAAGTTGCAGTACGGACTTGGTGAAGATTACGATTGTAAGGTGCAGATTAGGGGTTACAATACTGGATACAGACTGAAGGTTACAGCAGACTACATTGCAGCAGAGATGATTGATGGGGTTGAGTCAAAGGTCTAAGTCAGTCAAACGAAGATTTGAGTTAAAACAGCAACGACACAATTTCTGGAGTTAGTGGACTGCCAATATCAGAAACAAGATGGTGGGGGACACGAGTGACAAGGTGTCAACATCAGAAACAATACCATGTTATTGGATTCGTTTCCTGAGCCTATAAAAAGAAACCGTTGAACCTCATTGAAGTAGTGTTGTTGAATGTGATTGAAAGGCAAGCGTGTAAAGCAATTGAAAGTTCAAAGATTACTCAAGAAAGCTAATTCATGAAGATAATAGTGAAAGGAGTGTCACTAGTCTGCAGAAAAATACATTTTGCAACAGAGCCCTGAGTTTGGATTTGTGCAAAGGATCTGAGTCATTCATCTTTTGTACAAGTTAATAGCTTGTAAAAAGGAGTTTTCTTGTAAGCTCAACCAAGAAGATAGTGATACTCACCTCTTGGTTTTACTACACTGGTCACCAAGGGAAGAATAGTCTAAGCTCTCGATTGTCATTTGATAACGAGTGTCTGAACTAGTATAAATATTATGTCTATTGCTTGTCTTTATTACTTGATATTTTAGAACTGTTAGAAACAAATCATCATACCCAAACAGAGATAAACTCAAAGAGTTTGAACTCTCTAGTGCAAACTACCAACTGTCGTCTGCAGACTACCTAAGTGGTCTGCAAAAAACTAGTATTCCGTATTAAAAATCAAAAAAAGTTTTTGATACAACTTATTCACCCCTCCCTTTTCTAGGTTGAATCTTGGACCTTACAATTGGTATCAGAGTCTAAATTTTCAAACTTAACAGTTTATGAAAAGAAAAGGTCATTATCTTATTTGCAAAGAAGTCACTAATAGTTTATTTCTGTGAAGAACAATGACACCACCAAAGCTTCCTAAATATCCATTGGATCAACTTCAACCATTGGAAATTAAGGATGCTTGCACATCTCAATTGAATGGATGAAAGATTATAAGACATCATCACTGATGGACCTCATATTCCAATGATGTCAGATCCAATGGATACAACAAAAAAACACATAGGCCAAAGACTCTTTGGTCCAGAGAAGACTGGGATGTGGTGCTGCTTGATAGAAGAGCTCAAAATCAGATATTCTAAGCCCTTGTGACAAAATGTTTGAAATAATGGTGCATACAACCACTACAAAGGAGACATGGAAAGTTCTACTGCTAAAGAATGAAGGAATCAAAGAAATAAGGGAGAACAAGAAAGATTTCCTAATGCAACAATACGATTGGGTCTCAATGAGATCTGATGAAAATTTGACCACCTTCTATGAAAAGTTCAATATTCTCATCAACAATCTCAAAACCTTAAGAAAGACTTTCAAAAACAAGAAAGTCAACTTAAAGTTTATGAGATCTCTTGGTGAAATCTGGAACACAAAGACCACAATTATAAGGGAATCCAAAGATCTAACAAAGATGTCCCTGACTCAATTATACTGTGTATTGAATACATATAATCTTGAATTTGAACAGAAGAAACAAATAGACGATGCCAGAAAGAAGGCATTGGCTTTCAAAGCTCAAGAAAAAATCTTGAAGTGCATGGCAATAGATGAGACCACTGATATCTCGTCTGCAACTGAGCAAGGACTATCTGAAGAGTTGGCACTGATGGGAAAGAAGTTCAAGAAGAACAGAAACTTCAAGAAGACCTTTCCCTCGAAGACATAGGAAGCAAAAAAGAAAGTCTACTACAACTGTGGCAAACCAGGGCACTTTGCTGCAAAATACAGACGATCAACACAAGACTCGTCTACACCTAAATTCAAAAAAGACTACAACAAGGGCAACTCTGGAAGAAAAGAAAGAGGCAAAACCTATGCTGCAAAGACATGGAGCGATATAGACTCTGATGATGAAGACACAATCTCAAACGCTCAATTATGTCTCATGGCTAAGAAGGATGAAAAGTAATAGGTATTTGATCTTTCTCATTCAGATGCTACCATAGACGAATTGAAGAAAGCATTTCAAGAAATCTCTAAAATTTTTATTTCCCTTTTAAAGGAAAATAAAGAAAATCTTAAGTAGATTGCAAGTCTCAAAATGAAATAAAATTTAACAAATAAAGAGACTAATAAGAATCTAATTAGTGCTCAAGATGAACTAAGAGAAGTTAATGAAAAGGTGAAACTTCTCAATGGAGTAGTGGAAACATTTACATTGAGAAACACTGAGCTTCAAAAGCAGATAGATGCTTGGAATGGTAAAACTTTATGTTTGCAGAAATTGCTCAACATAGGTCAATCCTCCCATGATAAAACAGAATTAGGATATAATGACTGATTGAACAATAATGCAAATAATAAAGTTGTTACCAAGAAAGCAGAGCAGACTACTACAAAAACCATGCAGAAGAGGGATACTTCCAATGCAGCAGGGATGCATAAGAGTAAAAGCTCCATTGCACAGACAGTATAGAGAAGAAAGGATAGTCTACAACAGAGACCTTTACTGCAAAGTAAGATCTCTACTGCTCAAATCCAAAAGGGCTTGAGCAGACCATCTACCAAATCTCCACTGCAAAGTAAGGTGCAGAAGGCTAAGAATCCAAGAAAATGATTGAATAAAAAGCCTTATGATGCTCAGTATGCACCTAACTACTCAATATGGAACAACTTTTCCAAAACAACTTGGAGAAATCCATACTCGAGACACATCTGCTCATGTCAAATGCAACAGATAAAGTGGAACAGACTACTAAGAAACACAAGACCAAAGGTCTACTGCTTTACTTGTGGCAAATTTGGCCACAAGTCCTTTGAGTGTTAGAATTCTCACAAGAAGATAAAATCAAGTGTGGATTCCAAAAGCTAACCAATGAGGACCCAAATGAATGGGTATCATGTACAAGTTCTCTATGTTTTCAAATACATAAAAGACAAAAAAGGATATGGTATCTTGACAGTGGGTGCGCAGAACACATAATAGGGCAAAAAGATCACATTAAATTGGAATACAATCCAACGGAAAAATAAATTACAGACATTTTTATAAAACCTCTCGATGAGAGTAAGTTTATTCAATTTAGAGAAAAATTGGGTATACTTGACTTGAAACAGTGAAACTCGCCAAATGCTTTACTGCTCTACTGTATATATAGAATACAGACTATCATTATTTTATACAGACTAACATTATTCCTATACTGCTTGCTACATACGTTGATGCAGATTAGAAACAATATTGATTTACTGTATTTATTTTTGAAAAGAATATTAACTTTACAAAACGGTTTTCCTTAAATCACGCAACAGTCAAAATAATTGGCTGATACTATATAACGGCTAGAAAATTCTAGCAACGATAATAATTTCTAGAGACTAGAAAAGAATAATTTTTTTCTAAATGAAAAACACTTTACACTCTCATGTTCTCTCTCTCTCTCTCTCTAAAAACGATCTCATTCTCTCTAATCTCGAAGCCCTCTACTGTATCAAGAATTCATAACGCTAACTTTCAAGTTTCTCAAATTCACTTTTGAAACTCAAAATTCTCACCAAATACTCTTCGAAAAATGGCCAACACTCCATCAAACGTCTCAAAGAAGAGCACCAAATTTGATGAATCGAGCCCATCAAGAAAGGTCGAACTCCAAACTGGTGTGGTGTTCGATTTCAATACTTTGTGAAACGAATCAGATGAAGTAAATAAAGTTGCTGCTCTCACTCAAGAAACCGGACTCAAGTACTTCTGTGAACGAACAAGCAGAATCTATGATGATGAAATACTTGACTTCATCAACAAGGCAAAAGTCATAGACAATCTGCAATTGATCTCTTACATCTCTACTGCAATGAAAGTTGCAATCTACATCAAGCCAGATGATTAGCTCAGTTCTTCAACTTACTAAACGAAGAGGCACAAATCATTCCACCTGCAATCGTGACAACAAGAAGGCATGTCATGCTTGTAGAAGAAAAGTGAAATGAAGGAATAAGGATCATGAAGAAGTTCTTATCCAAACAGCACAAGATGCTTGCGGATATTGGCAAGAAGGTCATTCTCTCACGAGAATTCAGTAAAGATCAGATTACTACTGATCGGTAAGAAATCATGTGTAATCTTCACGAAATATGAAGTCAATTGGGCAAGATTGTCATGCATCAGCTTACCAAAGCTGTGCAATCAAAACAACCACTGTTTGAAAGGATAATCAGCATCTTTCTCAAACAGAAATTGAAGCATTCTGATAAGAAAGGGATGCCATGGACGGTGGGCAAATAGATAGATGTCAGGAAAATAGACAAGCAGCCTATTGGATTGACAAAGAAAACTGTAATTGTACAGACTACCATCAAACCTGCAGAACAGTCACAACAGTCTACAGGCGTGTAGATCAAGAGGAAGTCTGCAGAACAATCTCCAAAAGTAGCAGTATAGACCACTACAGCAGTGTCAAGAACAAGAACAGAACAAGTCAGCAAAGCTCAACCAATCAAGTTGAAGAAGCTCAGGAAGCCAAGAGAAAACTTATCATGCGGATCTCAGACGAGGAAATAATCTCAGATCTTCCAGATACAGAAACAACTGACATGAAGATAGATGCATAATCTGCCTTTGCAGTATGAAATTGTCGGTTTACCCTGATCATGGAGAATGCTTTGTGAATTTGATAATATAATAAATAATTTAAATTTGAAAAATTAATTTTGCCTTTCTTTTTGTCTCATGTATCTTGCAACGCTTTGATTCAGAACAATTTTTTGTGCATTTGTTGAATTTGATATATTTTAATTAACATATTGGGGTTTTTATATTGGGGTTTTTGATCATGCTAATAGGTTTGATGTGAAAGAATGAAAAAAAAAAGAGGGAGGAGGTAGTAGAATATAGTGTGATATTGTGATTACTTTATTATAAAATTATTTTCAATTAAGAAAATAAAATAAGTATTGTAGGATTTGTGGGATGGCTAGTAAGTGTTATAAGAATTATGGAACAGAGAGGGTAGAAAAAATAATAAAAATTCGGTTAATTTGGTTAACGGAGTTTACCGAAATTTTTGAAAATCAAAACTGGAACTATAATTGAATAGTGGTAAAAAAACAAATATCTAATTTATCAAAAACCGAATATATTGAACCGAATTCGGTTTTGATTGGGTTCGATTGCCTGATTTTCGGATATTTATTCTCACCCTTACTGACGAGTGATCACCATAAAAAAACACAATGAACCACCAAAGACATACATATAATTGTGTTTGAGTACATAACATAAATTATTTCTAGAATCACAAAAACAGCTTTTCGATGATCACTATTCCCATAACCACAAAAACCACTGAATTCGGCGTGATTCAGTTCAATAGCTTGAAACGCAATGTTTTTTTTTTTTACTGATGCCTCAAACGGATAAAAAAAATAAAAAATTATTTTTATGTTTCAGCTTCTAGTTTTTATTATGTTTAAGATTTACTTTACAAAAATTAAATTTATTTGAAAATATGATTTTATTTTTATTATTGATTTTTTATTTTTGCTATTGATTTAGATTTTCATCATTTTAAACTACAGTAATAAATAATCACTTACAAAACTCAACAGTATCTCACACAAATATAATTGCAACACAACTGGGACAAGCCGGCCACCATATGAATGAAGAACATAGCTTAGGTTTCCAGGTCGAGCATCCTAGTGAGTTCATGATTGTGTCATTCAAACAAGGCCGGACAATAACATTATCTCCTAGGTCTACCCAACACTAGCACCAACCAAAACTGTACGCGCAATGCCAACCATCACGAACAAATGAGCAGCAATCACCAAAGTCGTTGACCATTCTCAAATCATAAATTATCAACAAGTTAAATAACCACGTTCAAGGGAATACAATAACATTAAGTGAAATATACGTGTCACAATTCACAACAGTATGCAGTGATAAGCAACCTGGTACGCTCTGTTAACAACTCAAAACTTAACCCATCTGATCACATTTCTAACCAGCAAGAAAGCAGTGATGAGCAGCCCATACAATCCATCTGTTAGAAAAACAACTCGAAACTTGACCAAGCAATCGAACTCATACATGAGTATAAAACATGCAGTTCATCCTACTTGAGTATAACATGAGGTTTCTGGTTAAAAGCTATAGATGGAGTTCATCCCAGTTATCTGAAAATCGCAACATCACTATTTGGTGAATGCTGCGCGACTTCTTGTACAAATAGGTTCAAGATTCTCATATCATCAAATAACTCATATACAAAAGAAACAGCGTACAGAAACACAGTAATATTTTTTGAAACATACATATCACATTCGCAAAGCGCAAGCACTGATGCAGAAAACTAACTGAAAACTTTAGCCAACTTATCAAATCTCTCCCTACGATGACGACAACGCCTTGCTCATCCTCTTGCAATCAACCAAATACGCGAAGCCATACGCCAAATTCTTCAACGTCGCCTCATGAAGCTCCACCGCCACCGTCCCCGTGGCATCAGTCGAGAAGAAAACCCTAAACCCTCTAGTAAACGCGTCCCTGGCGGTAGTCTCACAACACAGATTCGTCATCACCCCGACCACAATCACTTCCCTCACACCCATCCCCCTCAATATCTCCTCCAACCCCGTCCCCACAAAGGCACTGTAAGTACTCTTCTCCACCACACGATCCTCCTCTTCCCTTCGCACTTCCTCCATCAGCTCCGCGTTGAATGTGCCGTCGATGACGAGGTCGCCGCCCCACCATTCCCCGAGCATTCCGTGATCCGCGGAGGATTTGTGGCGGTGGCGCGTGAAGATGATCGGGATATTGGATTTGCGACAGAGGGAGATTGTCGTGTTGAGGGACGAGAGGATTGGGGCTGCTATCCCGGAGAAGTAGTTCTGCATGTCGATGACTAGAAGGGCGGAGGAGTGAGGGTTTGGGCTTCGGGTTCGGGTCTCGAAGGGGTTGTGGGATGATGATGGAGGTGGGTTTGGAGCTGGACTCGACATCTTTGGGGGATTGTTTTGGGTTTCGGTTCAGATACTGGAGATGGAGAGGAGAATTTGATGACCGCAAGTGGGAATCGGAATTTGCAATGAGTTCTTTCCGGGACCTCTGATCCCAATTACTAAACACAAAATGCTGAACACTATTTGCCATATCAACTAGAGAATAATTCCAAGCATATCTGTTTGTGCGAGGAGACGGGCCAGTGCGAGGAGGCCTGGACGTCTATGGTGAGCTGTATGTTTTTGTATCATGGTTCATACAAGAAAATCGGCACGGATCAGAAATAATAAGATAGTTTTGTCGAATCGGAGATGTGATTTTTGGAGTCCGACTCTGATGTTTAAGTCAGTTTATATCTAATAATGAAAATGAATGACTGAAAATGTCCAGAAAATGTTATCTTTTTTGGATAATAAATGAGGATATTTATAATATGATATTCATCATTTGTGTGGTGGACACTTGTCATTATCTTAAAAAGTGATTGACTTAACCATCCATGAGGTGTCATTTGCCCTTCTTCCATAGACTCTTGGCTTAATGAATGTTGGGTTCTTTGTTGGGTCTTTAACCCATAGGATAAAGTGACATTTTTCTCCAACACTTGTGTCCTAAGTCCCGAGCTAGTGGGTTCACGTCGGGAGCTCAATAAGGTAAGGACTTCAGCCTTGGACCTTTGGGCTTTTGAAGTCCTTGGACTTTTCTCGGGGTGAACCTGTCTTTGAGTTATGTATTAGCCGACTTGGATTTCTGATTTTGAATTCTGGTTTCATGCTGATAGAGTTGAACCGTGTCTTTCTTGAGAGGATAAGATGGATCCCAATTGATTTTGAAATTTGAGACTATTAATGATGATGTCATTAAAGCAGAAGTCGAATTGTTGCATAGAAACTGGCACCATCAATGGTGGAGTCATTATGGCGAAGTAATGATGGCATCCGAATGACGTGTCGGTCTCTGAGTGGCCGACTGAATGATTTCTCGCTAAGAGGCTTTGGGCTTTCCCTCCAAGAGTCCATGGAGGATTGGACCCATCCTTTATTTAAGGGGATCGTCCCCCCTCCTCCCACCATTCACTTTTCTGGTTCTTCATTTTTTACAAACACACGAACTCAACGTCTTTCTAAACTCGACGATTTTTGATGAACTTGGCTCCCTTCAAACTCCTTTTCTCAGTTTCTTTCTTAAGGTAAAATGAATTCTCAGACAACTAACTCTGATTACAAGGAGACCATTCACTTGTATAGGAAACTTAGGTGTAGAAAGGCCCCCCAACCCTTAGACGATTTAGATAGCTTTACGACGTCTTGCACCCCAGGAAAGGGGACCTTTTCTTCTTCCAGCTCAGAAGAGGCTGAGTCTCGAGCTGCGGCGGAGGACCAAGCTTCTTCCTCTTTTTTTAAGGGCACTTCCTTTCAGGGAGGTGCTCCCGATCTCCCTGAACCTAATCCTGGAGCTGCCAAAGTCTCCCAGGTCGGGATTGCTCCTGAGAGTGCCGTAGAGACGATTGAGGCTCGTCACTTCAATACCTCTCAGGCTGTTCCCAAGTGTAGGGGCACTCAGATCGATCCTAGGAGCCCGGACTAGTGCTCAACTTCCTTGACCACCAAAACACACCTGACTCTTCACAACCAATATCGGGTTCCTATTATTTTGAATTCTATCTTCCTCGGGAGAAACATAGAATCTTTATCCCTTTTGAGTTAAAGTTTCTCCCTTTTTTTAACGACATCCTTGATGAAGGGTTTCGATTCCTGATCCATCTATTCATGGAGTTAGTTTTCTCCTTCATGGGCTTCCCTTTCTTCCAGTTCATAACCAATTGCGCCTGACATTCAGCCCTTAAGGTCGGGGTCCCTAAGTCGGCCACTCAGCTAGGCTTTTCTTCAACTTTTTCCATGTTAGTGAAAATAAGACTGGTGAGCTTGGCTTCCTATAATTCCTGAGGAGCATAAGGGCTAGAAGTCAAGGTTCATATGGTCGAATGATGCAACGAGCTTCCGTGGTCCTTCTAAACTCGGTGGGTCGATAGCCCAAATGTTAAGACGGTGAAGAGGCCCAAGATGAGCCCGGCCAAGACGACAAACTATAATTAGCTGATGGCATGAAAAAAGACTCCCGATGAGAAGACGATATTCCTCTGTGGTGACGTCCTCATCGAGAAGAAAATGGTGAAGCATGGCTTTCGTCCCGACCTTGTTGACTTACAAAGACTATTTTATCCGAGTTCTAACCATTTGCTTGTTTTCTATCTTGTAACTCTTGAAAAATTGTTTCCATAGCTGACTTGGCCACCAAGAGGGTTGCAAAGCGCCCGGTTCTCAAGGCTCTTTCACCGCCAACGCTGACAACTGCATATCCCCCAATCCGGGGGAATAGGGGTTCAAGCTGGATCAGAGGTGGTGGTTGAGGAAGTCCCTAAAGGTCCTCGGGCCAAGCATCTTAAGAAGACTATAATCCAGAGAGCCCCAAGGTTCCTAGTTCCTGAGTCTTCGGCTAAGGCTAAGGCTCGCCGAAGAGGTGCTCGAAGTGCCTCCCCTGAACTCATGTCCTTCTTCGGGGGGTGTCCTGACCTCTATCGTCTGCCTGACCAAGGCCGAGATCTACGAGAAGATGGGAGCCCAGACTGCTTCCATCGAGCACCTGGGAGGCATCATTGACACCACCTTTTTTCCTCGCCCGATGCTACCGACCTTATTGTAATTGTCATCCGAGGGTCTCCTACCATTCCCCTAAGTTCTTATGTAGTGACCATCTTATATCTAAATCTTAAGGCTCTCCCTAATTACTTTCTATGATTCACGAACTTAGATCCCATGGTTTCTTTACACTCCCAAGATTTTCGAAACTATTGTTCTGATACCAATCTGTAACGTCCCACCTTAGGTGATACACGTCATCGTCACGACCCAATTTCAAGCTCGAGATCGAATCAAAAGGCTCTTGTAATATGATAAACAATATCACAAAAGAGTAGTAGAAATATCAACTTTTATTTCATCACTTGGCAAAAGTACAAAAAATTATGCTTATTTACATGACAGAAACATAAAAAGCATGACAGAAATATCAATTAATAGCATGCTCATAAAAGGCAGGCTCGTTATTACACCAAGAGTGGAAAACCCCAAAAAGCTTCAAAGTTGAGTTCACATTCGAAGAAAAACTGTCTAGTCATCAAATATCCCAAAGAGACGGACTTGATGATGATGATTGGATCAAATTGACTACATGAAATCGATGATCATGATGATGATCGATGATAAACGATGGAGATGATGATTAATGATGAAGATGTTGGAGAAGATGATGGTTGATTTATGGAGATGATGATGATGATTGATCGTCATGGAATAGAGTAAGAAAAAAAAAAGAGTGGAAAATCAAGAAATGGGCAAATTAGGATAGGTGTCTTTTTTCTTTTTCTTTTTTTTTTCTTTTTTTGTAAAAGTGATACCTTGTGAAATAAAAATGCCTTGATAATATCTCTTTGAAAATAAGTTTTCAAAATGATATCCCATGAAAATTTTCACAATTTTAATTAGTAAGATTCTTTTGTGATCATTAAAAGCTTAATAATTCATTGCAATCGTCCTGATGAGATAGACCCTTATTTTTATTATTATATTTTTTGTTTAATTGAGACCATAGATGAACTCTAATTTCTAATTTGCATGTCATAAGACATATGTGTCACGTACAGTGCGTGAATCAATACAAAGTGATTGCCTACTTCGTAGAGGGAAAAATTGCAAGTGATCGAGACACACTCGATAGTGCGCACGTCTTACTAAAATAGTGCATCTTCGAAACACACTGTTTTTTATTGGATTTCGCAGTATGGAACTGTCCTAGGTATAGTTTCACGGTCATATATCAATGTAGTACATGGATATGTACAGAAGAATGAAGAAAAATGGAGAAGAATGGAGGACGCAAATAAAAGAAAGAATCAATCAACGAATATGTGTGTGGTAGATTGTGTAAGAATTGTGGAGAGAAAAAGAAATAAATGTGGGCGGCTACAGAAAATGGAAGGAGAATATTATACGAAAAAGGCCAAACATTTTTTCTTTGTTTTTTTAAATAACCAAATGATAATTATGAAATTCAGTTCTTTACTTATTTCAAATAAATCCCCAAAATCTTCATTCTAATCCTTCAAATTGTAACGTGTTGGACAAAATAATTCATGCAATCAAAATCTTTTTAAATTATAACATGAAAAAAGAGTATAAAACCCTATTGAATTATTCAATAGTGACACATGACCACTCTAAATTTTGAAAATATATGAATCACTCTTTTATCAACTTTTTTTATTTGGTAATATCCCTTTATCAATTTCTTTAAATGATGTTTTGTGTCAAAATAATAATTTCATTTTTTTTAAAGCTAATGAAAAATATATAGATGAATTTTTTTATGAATTTCTTTTAATGTGATTTCATGTCATACGATTTTTTTTTACGATGGTGGGGTTAAATACATAGGGATCATAGCTCAATATTTCAGGGTCAAATATCATTTTTTTCTTAAACTCATACAATTATCGTATTTCAAGAATATCTTCAAGTCGTATTTAATTGATTCATATTTCTCTATAAAAATAACCACGAGTTGAAGAAATAGTGATAAATCGGAATTGTTTTCTGTTAGAATATGGATTATTTGTCATAAAATAAATATTTGATGGACTCTTTTGATATTGTAATGTTTTAATGACCAAAAAGACATTATTGTGTCCAATAAATACCAATGTGAAGGATTATATTAAAATTATAAAGATTTGAGATACTTATTTCCAATTTACGAAAACTTAAAGGATTTATATGATTAAAAAAAAGTTTGTCATACTTCTCATAATAGTAACTTAAACATTTGGACCCCTTCAAGCAATCCACTTTCCTTCTCTTGAGTTGTACCTTAACTCAAACTTGTTTGGATATTCATTGTCTCCACAAG
>LIEC01006794.1:0-16404 GCA_001925005.1 Drosera capensis
AAGAATGAAATTGGAAAAGGGTTGACCATGGATAAAAGACATTTTACGATGGAATTTTTAACACTGTCGTCATTTAGCGACTACCAAAACATTTTCGCCGTTATTTTGTAATAGTTCTCAGGTTTCAGTAGCAAATAAATTTTTGCGATGGTTTTTCATAATCCTTCACTAAATTAGTGACAACCATACATGTTTTAGTTGTTTGATAGACTATTTTTTATAGGGTTATTTCGGTATGAGTTGCATATTACAACGTATGTTTCTACTAGTCGAGTTCATGATTTTAAGGACTTGTAGTTGATGGACTCTATAGATTTCAACCTTTTTGTTGTTTGAAAAATATGGATGTTCTTTTCACAGGCAAGATAATATCTCATTTTGAGAAATAAAAATAATTATTTTCTTGATTATACTGTTATGCACGTAACATGTTATTTCATATTATATCCTTCTATCGAGGAATTCGTATTGTTGGCTGTTGTTTTCATATACTCATGCGGATGTATTGTGATATTCACTTTTATATTTTTTTACTCATAATATAGTATCACAAGAGTCTATTTTATAATAGCACATTTGGAACAAATGATAAGATAGTATCACCATTGTTTTAAAATCTTTGTTTATGCGTTTTTTGTGACATAAAGTTTCATCATAGATATTAAGTACTTATTCATTTGTTGAGTGGGAGCATTTGATATTTTGCTTTATTGTAATCTTTACATTTGTTCCATTTGGAGTCAAGTAAACTGGACGTAGTTTGTTGTTATGGAAATATATTGGTGTTTTATGTATGACTTCATGTTATTCAAAAGTTCATGAGTTGTGTCAGTCTTGAGCAAAGACTTGAGATAATAAATTGAACCTTAATATATATCTTGGGGCACATAAAGTATATCATGCGTAATACATAAGTTAAGACATGTGACTTGATTCATTTGTAACCAAATGATTTTCTTATTCGTACGTTGGTACATAAGAGAGAAAATCGTGTAATCGACAAGAGGATAATACATTATATTTTCGTTGGGGTATTATTTATTTATCACACTACCATATTAAAATTCATGTCAGTAGAGTTTTAAGTCTTATGACCATGGAAGGTCATGTATCGCTTAGAGAAAGCTGCAGTCTTCGTCATGATCCTCAACTTGACACTCTATAGGTCCGAATCAATTTAAAAGAGCGTCTCTCTATCATTGATTTTCTTATTTTCATGGTAAACTTTCAAAATCGTTAATTAGCCCAGATTTTGTATTCGTATGAAAATTAAAAATTGTTTTCAAAATATTTGGTTTTGTTTTTACTTTTGACAATCAATAAAGTGAAAGAATGTAAGCTTTATCTTAATAAATCTCCATATATAGGTTATATTAATTGTTATTAAGTTAAAATGGGCTAATTAACTGGTTTATCAATTGAGTCATATTTGCTTTGATTTAGTCTAATATGGTCCGATTAGTGTGGGTTGGATAGATGTATATTGAACCATGATGAGAACTCCAATAATCGCTATCTTTGTAAATAGTATCTATTAGGTCACCTTTCCTAATCCAAATCGTGTTATCCATGACGACTCATCTACATCAACCATCAAAGGCATTAGGAAACTAGAGCATGTTAGCATTGTTTGTTCGTGACCCAACTTTGTTGATCTGATCAGTTTAATCGCGTACTTATCGTATATATTTTTTGTTGTGTATCATGACGATCAAGATACGCGTGTGATTATTTTTCATCTTTGTTTGATATTGTGGATCTATCTCTGATGATTGTGTGATTGGATTTGCCTACACTATCCCCTATTATGCTAAGGAATATTGTAAGTGATGATGATTACTCCCTCCGTCCCATTAAAATTATAACGGTTTGATCTGTCATGATAATTTATGTGTGTGTTGAATTAATAAAGATGGATAACGTTTTTCTTATAAGCGTGTGAGATAAAGGAATGAGGAAAAAAAAAGAGAAATGATAATGGGTGAGTTGATGTGATATAAAATAGGAATATTTTGATATTTTTATGTGAAAAAATTATTAAATATGAAAATGTTGTAATTTAAATGAGACGAAGAGTATACTATTAAACAATCATAGACACAATTCAAAATTGACCTCAAATATAGAAGTTCTTGTAAAATGTCGCTATTGTGAGAAATCTAATATGGTTCTAAAACGAAGAACGTATTTCACAGTAAATGCAAGCTCAGTCCACTGTGAATTTCCTGTAGTAGACATGGGGGCAAGAAGATGCAACGGAGTGCACACGGATATTTCCTCCAGCGACATCAGTTAATTTTCATGTTCAGGTGTCCCCTATACACAGGGGAGAGCGCCTCATGTTAACATGAACTCGAAATTGCTACATCAGTCTGACAGCATGGACCACGACGATGACTTGCTATGCCAAACAATCATGTCAGGAAAACAAAATGCGCGCCCTCAGATGGACAATTAAATCGACGCAGGCACAAAATAAGTTCTCATGTCATTAATCTGGACGGTCGCACCTTTTCCATACATTAAATCGCTTATGTTTTTCATATTATATTTTTGAAAGGATATATCGTTTATTTTGAAATGATATGACAGTAGACCGGGCACATTCACCTTTGGACAACTATCTAGGTACATAGAATAAGGCTAAGACTTAATTTGAGCGGTTCTCCTTTTTTTTTTTTTTTTCAAAGGTTATCTCGACGGAATCATCCTTGGTGAAAATGACTTGGTTGTCGTGGTGATTGACATGGAAGATGTAGCATCTTCCAATGTATATAATTCGTCCCAATACTAGTTAAAACAATATTAATCGCCTACAACATATATCAGTCATTTGTTTCACTACTGCTGCTAGTTCATTAGAGATCGCTAGGCGGATCCAGCTGAAGCTGAGATAGTAAGGCCTTGTTCTCTTCTTTGAGAAGGAGAGCTTTCTGTCTTAACTTCTCGTTCTCCTTCATGATATTTTGGTTCTTCCTGTATAGTTCCAAGTTCCTCAGCATCATTATTGCCGTCCTCCTCTCTAAGGAATTCGTTCCTTTTTCGTCACTGTCTATCGAATTCCTGCTCGCAGATGATCGCTTTCTCCTGTATAGCATTAGACCAACTCAGTTTAGATTAGAAGTGTCAATCCAATGTCGATGAAATAGTAAAGTCTAGCTAATTGTCCTAGGATAAAACAAGTTCATAACAAAAAATTAATGCCCAGGAAAGTAAACATGCTTTGAAAATGCCTTTCACATCCTGTGAAAACCTGCAACCGCTATCACTTTGAAGCTTATTTGCATACCGCGATACGTTAGCTTAAAGGGAATGCGATCATTCAGTATAGAAGGTCAATACGTTCATTGACCAAGATTCGATCGATCCTTTGTCCATTGAGACAATGATAGACAAGTGCAAAAATTTCACTACTTGTTGTAACGAATCTAAGCTCTCGAGCGATGTAATAGAATGCATGACTTTACCAACCTCTGAATCTGAACTCTGCCTCTACTCATCGTCGCACCACACGAACATGGCAAATAAAACATATCGAGGTCGATGAAGCCCACACACATCTTTTTCGATATAAGTCTAACCAATGTTACAACTTAGAACTATGAATCCGCTTGGAGGGATCTATTTCAGAAGATGAAGAACGCATCATGAAAGAAGTGAAAGTGAGAGTTATATAGACGGAGAAAAAACAGCAATGATGGGAGTGAAAAAAGTGGAATAGAGATAGTGGAATGACGACGATGACGACGACGACAACAAGGCAGCATTGATATGATGATGATGAATATGATGACGGAAAGAGGAAGAGGAAGCAGAGCAAGAGCAGAGAGATTCCAGCTGGCTTCCCATTTTGAAGCTGTAGTTCAAGAGCCACTCATGTATATAATGCAATAGTGTAAGTATTAAATGATGGAGGCTTCGATGTCTTATTGATCTGAATGGTAAAAATCCCGATCTGAATTCGAACTTTATGAATATAAAATAGATTATTCATAATTTGAAATCTTTATTAATTATATATTATTATGTATTAGATATGATCCTATTATGATAATAATTTAAACTATTAAATATTATAAGTAATTGAATTTTAGAGTATTAGATATTGTTAGATATTATAAAGAGTTATGAGATGGTTATTAAAAAAAATCAACGAACAAAAAAAGAAAACGTGATTATTATAATAACGATCAAAACTCAATTAATCAAGCTATATTTTGATAAATGTTAGTCTAAAATCTACGTTTCGATTTAAGAATGACGAAGACTGGTGAGAAAATGTACAAACATGAAATGAAAATAGAGGAAATTTCCTTTCAAGAAAAAAAAAAACAGGGGAAATTTTTTTCAGAGGAGGAAATGATAGTGATACGGAGGTTTAGTCCCTGATTGGGCTGATTGCCCGTGCGGAATTGTGGGGCCCGTGAAAATGACCTTACGATCCTCCACTCTCAGTATTGTTTTCTTCCCGTCTTCCTCTTCTTTTGTCTCTGCCAGGAAATTTCATCATTATTAACCACGAGCATGATGAGAACTTTCCCTTTTTTTCTTTTTTCTTTTTTAAATCAAAATTATTGTCAGGATATACGCAATTAGATTTTGTCGAGATCGATGATAAAGGAAAACAGAGTAAAATATACTAGTGTGTGTATCCATATAATAATGTATGGGATAAATATAAAAGAATTGATTATTAGATATTAGGAGCAAATCTATAATTTAATGGGATTTGAACTATTTTGTTGAAAGATATATTTTTTCCGTCTCATATTAATCGTAACGTTTTTTATTAAGAGATTCTCAAAAAATTACAATCTTTTCTTTTTTGATAATCTTTTAGTATAAAAAATACCAAATCAATCTCATTTTATACAATATATTCACTATTTCCTCTCACAAATATTACAATAAATCATACTATCATAAAAAAATATTATTATAGTTATGTACGGGACAAATGTAAAAGATTTGATTATTAGATCTCGGGAGCAAACCTATAATGGGATTTGAACTAATTTGTTGAAAGATATATTTTTATAAGATTTATTATGTTGTAAAACAAGTGCTTTCACCCGTTGAAGTGATTTGAACCAGAAATTAACAAAATAATTAAACTTTTTAAAAAAAGTGCATTCTCCCCCTCAAACAAACTCCTTTGAACATTGTAATTTTATTTAAAAAGATTATTAAACCTTCTCATTTCTATCTTGTGTCTGAACTTAATAAAGATTGCTCCCGATAATGATTTTGTGAATAAATCTGTCAAGTTGTCACTTGAGTAGATTTGTCACACATGGATGACCCCATCCTTCTGAAGATCATGTAACTAGAAGAATTTTGGTGATATATGCTTTGTTCTGTTCGTCTTTGATGTAACCTCCTCTGAGTTGTGCAACACAACCTGCATTATTTCATATAAGATTGTAGGCTTTTCACGAACTGAAGACATTTCACATGAATTTTGTATATGTTATATCATGGATCTTAGTGACACACATTCTCGAATAGTTTCGTGCATTGCAATAAGCTCATAATGGTTGGGAGATATTATTGTAAGAATCTGCTTTACCGATCTCTAAGATATTACAGTATCTCCAAAAGTAAACACATAACTTGTTTGTGATCTTATTTTATGTGAATCTGACAAGTACCCAGCATCTGTAAATCCAATTAGTGTGGATTTCACTCTTCTTTTTTTTTTTTTTTTTATAAAGTAGCTCCATATTAATACTTCCACGAAGATATCGCATGACATGTTTGATTCCATTCCAGAGTTTTCTTGTCGGAGTTGAACTATGCCTTGCTAATAAGTTAACCGCAAAAATAATATCATGCCTTGTACAATTAGCAAGATATATATGCGCACCAATTGCACCTAAATAAGAAAATTTAGGTCCTAAGATGTCTTCTTCCTCTTCTGGAGGTCGAAACTCATCTTTCTTGATATCTAATAATCTAACAATCATTGGAGAAGCCAAGGGATTGGGTTTATCGATATAAAATCGAGAAAGGATCTTCTTAGTATATAATGATTAATGTATAAAAATTTCGCTTGTAAAGTGTTCAACTTGTATGTCTAGACAAAATTTCGTCTTCCCAAGATTTTTTTATTTCAAATTCACTCTTCAGGATTGAGGTTGTATTTGTGAGATCTTGTGCACTACCTACAAGATTGAGATCTTCTACATACATAGCGATAATATCAAAACCATCTTGTGATTTCTTTATAAAGACACATGGACATACATCATTATTCTTGTATCCCAATTTAATCAAATAATCACTGAATCAATACTACCACATACTAGCCGATTTCTTTAAACCATACAACAATCGTTGTACCTTGACTGGGTATAATCCCTCGTTGCATATTCCCGAAGACAATGTAGTTGGGAGTGGAGGCTAGAGAGACAGGCATTGCAGGGAGGTCATCTGGCAGATTCCATTCTGCTTTGAAGGCGGAGGTTTTGAAAAAAAACGAATTTAAGGACCTAATAAGAAATAGCAGCCGGAATTTTTTGAATGTAATGAACCTATCCTCTGTTCATAAAAAAAATGGAAAGGGATCACGAATCCAAGACCAAACTCTTTGGTGGAATATTCACATTCTGTAGAAGATCTTGTGTCTCTGACGCATTTAACCCTTCAGGTATTCTCTTGTAGATATCCTTATCAAGGGATCTATATAAATATACCGTCACAACATTCATGAGCCTGGTTTCAAAATTATCTCACAATCTTATTCTTCTTGTTTCATTTTCGAATGAAAACCCATTTATTTCCAATGAGGATAATGCCATTTTGTGTTGGAACTACAGACCCAAACACTTCTCTTTTAAACAAAGATTGCAAACCTTGATTGCATCCTTTTATTTTGGCCAATCCTCCATTTGTTTATAATCCTTAACACTTCTGGATTTAGGATCCTCCATTTGTTTACAATCCTGATGCAACAGTATATGCAAATATGTTATCAACAATGGAATCTTCACGATCCCTTACTTGATTTGTATGCACATAATTGATCAAGATCTCTTGATTTTCAGATTGTGCAATCTCATCAATGACATTATTCTCTTCAGAGGATAATTCTTTCTGTGAGATTTCTATCTTTTCTGGGACATTCGAGATAACATTTTTGCCACTCCTTCTTTTTCATGGTAGAGTGTCTTTTGTATCTGTTGGTCTTCCACGCTTCAAGCGTGGTTTATCGTCAAGAATATGAGGCTTATCAAGATCTCTACTAACATCCTTCTCATGAGGTATATCTATTCTTGATGGCATATTTATTGTCGGTATATGCGACTTCACAACTTTACTTTCATCTTTAAAACCCAAATAAATTCCAAGGTTTCTTTGTGGACCCATCTTAGTACGTTGTGGTGGTGCAATAGGAATATATACAGCACATCCAAAAACTTTTAGATGAGAAATATTTTGTTCTTGATCTTTTATAAGATATAATGGGGAGAATTTGTGATAAGACATAAGCTTAATGCAAATAAGATTTGCAGCATTTAATACCACATGTCCCCAAGTAGAGATAGACCTTGTTTTCATGAGTAAAGGTTTGACAATCAATTGGATTCTTTTTATCAATGATTTGGTAAACCATTTTGCATATGGACATGAGGAACATGGTGTTCTACTAAGATACATGCAATATTCATCAAATGCATTTGAAGTGAATTCTTCATTATTATCAAAATGAATAGACTTGATGTGATTGTATGAAAAATAAGCTCGAAATTTAATAATTTGAGTGAGAATTTTGACAAAAATAACATTAGAGTAGAAAGAAGATATACATGAGACCATCTTATAGAAATTTCAATCAAAATCATGAAATATCTAAATGATGCAAATGGTGGATGAATTAGACCACGAATGTCTTCTTGAATTTTTTTCAAAAAATAAAGGTGACTCAGAATATAGTTTTGATAGGAAAGGTCTTGTGAATAAGAAATAAGAAATACCTTTTTGATTCTAAAAATCATGACCATTGATATTTGCAATCATACAACACATGTCAAATGAATCGGTATAGTCAAATTATAGCATTTAGCCTTAGATATTGTATTTCAATGGGGCTCAAATATTGAGCCAAATTTTAACAATTGCCAAATGAATTGCTAAATATAACAATAGAAATGTCTTTATTATTTTTTGACAAGCCTATCATCTTGAAGAGAAATACAAACATTAGAAAAACAAAAATTCAATAATAACATGTGGCTATAATATAAATTGTGGGATTGTTATAATATAAATTGACATCATTGAAGAAAAATTTGCAAATTATAACAAACCCATAATATTCATCTCTAAAATACAACAATGCCTATCTTAAAATAACAATCCCCATTGAACTTACTCTAAGACGATGAATGCGGTTGGAATACGATTTGGATAAATTTCACCTCAACTCGTGTTAAATCTTTTGATTATCTTAATTTATGTAAGACGAAGTCCTGAAGAGAGTATTTTTCTGTGCCGTGAATGACCCATAATTCAATCCATTCAATGATACACAAGTTAAATTTCGCAAGTGTACTCAGGTAGGGAGTAATCAGTAGCATCATCAGATATGGGTACTCTGCAACTGTGTCTGCTGATGACGAACTGGATCGACCTTGGACCACGGTGAATCGGGGAAGTAGGCCAGCCCATAGCCCAGTGGGCCTATCTGATGTCAGAAATTGCTGAGCAGATGCTTCTTTTTCAGAGAAAAAGGAAAAAATAAAAAGAAAAGCTCTAAAACCATCATTAATTTTCGTTCAGCGTGACAGAGTGCATAAACTTAGCCAAGCCACGTTTTGGCAGCTTCTTTGAACGCGCAGGCGTCCTCGATTTGAAAATATCCATTAATAATATTATAATTTAATAAAAATATCTTAAATCTTATTTTATTTATTTATTAATATAATATTAGATTATTGATTCGTGTGTTGCATGATAAAATATCATAATAGATTACAGCATTATGTAAAATTAAACATAATTATATTTATATTATATAAAAAATTATAAATTTAATTATCATCTTAAGCAATTAATATAACCTGATTCAATCATATATTATGTTGAAAATATAACTTGATGTCTCTTTGAAATAGTTTGACATTTATAAATAAATTCATTCAAGATTTTTAATTATATATTAATATATCATAATTTTTTAATATAAAAATATCAAATCAATATCATCTGTTACAGTACACTTACTAATTGTTTTCACAACTGTTATAATAAACCCCACTATTATTAAAAAAATATTCATTCTTCACCAAAATCCACACAAATTAACACTCACATAAATTTCTGTATTGAGTAAAAATTTTTGATTAATTCGTAACGAAGGGAGTAGTTGGTAATATCATACAGCTTTCGTATTGAGCATTCTTTGATACACTCTTCTTGGAGACTTTCTCTTGACTCGTGAATTTTGGGATTGAATCACCTCATCAGTGGGACTCAGAGATAAATATCATAAATGAACCAGAGAGTAAATATTCAAAAAGAAAATATATAAACTAATATATTTAGCATTTTTCTGAATATGTATATGTAAGGTGTGTTGAAATGCTAGTATTATTACTGGTGTAGTTTCATGCTTGTAGGCATGTTTTGGTACTCAGATCCTACATGTTCCAAAGGAAATTAGTTTTACGGTTTTCCAAAAAATAAAAATTAAAAATCCCTGCAACCAATGCGTAATTAAGAAAGTAAAACATAACTTACAATAATTTACACTTATAATAAAGGTAGAAGATCTTTTTATACAAATAATTTATTCCCTTCGTCCTATCAACAAATTGACTAGATACGTGTGTCGATGTAAAATTTGATGTACAACGACAATCAAACGTAGTTTCTTTGTAAATTTATCATGAAACATCAATAATTGTATAAATTACGTATTTCAACCTAATATATATTACGAAAAGAACAGACGTGATTTCATATAAAAACGTGACTTGTATTCATACGTATAGAATAATACAAAATACATATGTGTTATATTTTTTTTTGTGAAATTGAGAAATAATAAATAGTAGTTAAAAGGAAGAAACTTAGGTACTTATGTTATTGTATATTAACATTATATACCAGAGACATTTTATAATATATATATTTATGGTGGGTCGTTGCGGGAAACTTCAGGATTGAAAAAAATAGCATCTACTTCAGGGACGATAACATGGAGCATTGGGCGAGAGGTATAGGAGGGGGCAAGGACACAGGGATTTTCGATCTATCCAATGGTAGGATCGAATTTCTTTTCGAGAGATTTCAGTCATTTGGTCTAATCACCTCTCCGATGTGGATCGCGATCAAAAGCCAAGTTAGTAGCTTGATCGGCCCTCTTGACGTTTTACAGCTCGCTTCGAGTTCACCCTAGTTTTTATTTGTTTCTAGCTTCTCTACTGTGCCGCGACTGTCTAGAGCGCTTCTCTTTTTGTTTTTAATTCAAACTTGTTTATTTGTGGTGTTTCTATTTATATATGGAGACATAGACCGTCAAGTTGTTATCTCTGTGTATACGGGTGGTGTCTTTTTGTTATGCATGCAGCATTCTCTTAATCGTTGTCGTTGTGTACCCACGACGAGTTAACATCTTTAGCACTCTCCAGACTGCATTCCCTTGTTGCAAGTGAGCAGTATTTGCTGAGAATGAAGATCTCTTGTTTATATTCTCCACAGTCCCTCGGGGCATCTTCACCAAACACTTTGTTCTCCTCCGTTTGGGCTTTAAGCCTGTTGGCTTAAACGTGTAGCCAAACAGGCTCTTAGTAGCTGCCCTCTTTGACCCCGTGTTGCCCTCCATGTTGCAGGTCATTTCTCTTTGTTTTTCTCCATGTTTCTTGATAAGGCGATTTTCATTCTATTTTCCCTGTTCCTTTCTGTACATTGTACCAGTGCGGGCTGGTTATCATAAGTCCTTTTTTTCAATTTTCATGTTTTTTCAGGGAACTACTATATCTTCGTCTGATTTGATCCGACACGTAGATTTATGTATGTGTTGAATTTTTATGAATTTGATAAAGAAAGAGTATTTTTTAGTGAGAGTGAGTTGTAAGTAGGGTTTAGGAGAGAGAATGAGAGAGGGAAGGAGAAAAAAGGTGATAAGTGTACTATAACAGATGATGATTTGTTTTGATATTTTTTTATATAAAAAGTTTATTAAATATAATATATTGACTATATTTTTGGGATGGTTTGAATAGAAAATTATTGATTATAATATGAGATGGATGAAGTATCTAGTACCAAAGAAATCCGGATCTTATCTGAAACCTTTATTCTCTGCTGAGTAGGATTCGACAAAGTTTGAGTAGTGTGAAAAAGTTTCTTTTCTTGTTTTTGATTTGTGTATTCATCAAAGGCACTTGACCATCTTAAATATAACAATAACAACCCAGTTATACGTTACAGACAGAGTTTAGGGACAGAGACATGTACGCAGTTTTATTTTTATTGCGAAGAACAAAAAAATTATTTTTTAATGCCCTCATAAAAAAACACATTTGAAAACCATAGAAAACCACATATAATATTTCATAAATTAATCAAAAATTAAATAAAATTCACTCAGATGTACAAATACAAACAGAAATTCGTAAACAAAAATGAAAATGGATAAGCAACAAATAAATACATAACTCCTAACTAGCCATAACAATGGTACCAAAGCTAACCTAGAACTCTGAGAGTATTGTGCCAAACATTCCTAACAAGGACAGTGTCAAATTAGTCCGAGTAGGATCAGGTCTTGTTTCATAGCTCCATCCCAACACTTCTTCGATCTCCCCCTAGAAAATATATTTCCATAGTAAAGACTCCAAGTCTCTCTCGAATCCTTCCATTTGAGATTCTAAGGGTGACCCAACACATCCAACACAACATTCTCGTCTTTATCGCATTCATCTTGTTCACTTGAGATTTTTTTACAGGCCAACATTCTAATCCATACAATAATGTTAGCCTTACTTTCATATGATAAAATTTATCCTTTAATCTCAAGGAAATCATATTGTCACATAACACGTATGAAGGTTCTCTTCATTTTTGTCATTGTGCTCTGATGCGATGGACTATATCGTCAACAATAAATAGATGGTATTAAAATGGAGCAGTTCGGTGTTTTCACTAGTTATTATTTTGATTGGCGAGTCTATCGACAGTTTGTTTATTTAAAAGGCCTTGGCCATGTTTATTGAAAGGTGAAGGTTGAGCGCAGTGAGCATAGTTATCAGATCGGGGTCTATCCGACTGAGGTCCCGAATCATTGGGTCACTGGTTTAACTGAGCGAACCGACGGTTCAACCGTTTTGATATTATTTTTTGCATATTAATAACAAAACAAAAATTTTGATCAAAATATAGTAGTATTTATAAGTTCTATATAAGTAAAAAATTTATTTATGCAAATTATATTTATAATTTTTTAAGTTTTATATAGTTTTTTAATAATTTAATATTTTTTTGGTTCAACAGGTTAAATCATCCAGATTTTCACCCGCGTTTGGGTCAATTGCATGTTCGGTTTTTTAATTGAACCGACCTGACCAAGACATCGGATCATGATTCAACTAGTTGAACCAGTCGGGTCGGTCCGGTCTTTATAACTAGGGCTGTGAGATTTTCCTGTTCTACTTCTTCACTTCGGGGAAAGCTGTCGAGGGCTTAAACTGTTAAACCTTTATTTCTCAAATAGAGAAGTAGAGAAGTCCTGATATCGCCTAATGTTGTGGAAAGTATGCGGACAGATGCGACGTAAAACTTGTTCTCATTATTTAGTCTCCAATATGGCCCCGGTATATTTGAGACTTATAAGTGCTATATTCTACATTATATGCAAAACTTCTATGAATAAGTCAGAGCGGAGTTACCGCAAATTTTTGGCTCTGCTTCTGTGCAATATCACGCCAAGAAAATAGGTGGGTTTTGCGGGTTCAGAGGTTGTTATAGACGATAACAAGTCGTGCACGAATTATACTTTTCGACTGCACTTTGGTGTCCGTGCTCCTGACTGAAACCTCTTTTCCTTGTTATTTTGCGTGCAACTCGCTCATTGCTGTACTGTTATGGTTTAAGAGATAGTCCGCCTCAGAAGCTACGCATCTGTGGCAATCCTGCAGCATATAATACCGGTCTAACACGGTTTAAAGTTGTAGTCGGAGTGTTGCAAGCAACCTTAACCATATTCACACATAGAAAGTTGGTAATGACGTAAAAAGAGAAACACAAAAGTCGTATTGTTAGAATATATTATTATTATATTAGTAATATGGTCGTTGGAATATGGCCGTTGTAATATGACGGTTGTAACGACATATTCCGTAGCATATTCTCGATCATAAGTCCTATAAATATAGGAATCTTGTAGTCACTTTATATACAACTATTATATCGATGTAGTCCTTAATCATGGTATCAGAGCCGAGGTCCCTCACGCACTATCGGCATCACCCGTCGACCACGACGCATGACCATTAACCACCTTTTCCCCTTATCGTCTAACCTTGTCGGAAAAATCCGACCACCAAGCTTCCGCCACCACGAGAAATCTGACCCAATCTCGCCACCACGAGAGATCAATTTTCAAACATCTGCCAGCCTAGATCTGGCCCCGTTGCCCATTTACAGTCGTCTCCCCCGTCGCATATGAGGAAATCACCTCAGATCTGAGAAATCATGGATCTTCAGATCTGGGCAGCTTCTCCAAAACCTTCGACTTCGGAATCATCTCGCCGCCGGAGCAGCCACCACGAGCCAACAGCTTAACAAAACAAGGAATGTGAACACTCCTCCCTCGGCTCCGCCTTCTTCTCCGACCCAAGCAGCCCCAAAACGTGTATCGTCCCTCGCCAGTATTCTGCCATCAAAATCTCTCAGATCTGGCCATTTCGCCGACACCAGGCTGCCATCAAAATCTCTCCGACACCAGGCTTTTGCCGCCACCACTTTCCGGCCATCGTACCCCGGACACCAAGCTCTCACTTTCCGTACCCCAGCCATCGTACCACTCGTTGGGCCGACGGGCAACACCAACGACGGCGACCTCTCCTCAGATCTGGGTATGAGGCCCGGCGAGGTGGAGGGGAGGAATGCTGCCATCTAGTTGTTTCAGTGGCTTGAAATTGTTTCAGGGGAGGAATGCTTGTGTCGCAGTCAGGTGGCTTCTTTCTGGTTGAATTTGGAGTTTCCAGTTGAATACTGCCGCACTTTACTGTTGGAAGTGTAGTTTGATAGCATTTTGCTGTCCTAAGTTGTGGTCTCTCCAGCTTCATTGCCTGACCTTTGCTACGTCGGACTTTAATCAGTCTTCTACTATGATGGAAGAGGAGGGGTGGTGAACGGAAGTGAAGGGGTTTGGGAAGCAGCGGAAGCGAGGTGAGGAGAGGAAGATGGCGGCGATCCTGTCAAGGAAGAAATTCTTCGCCTTTCATCATCATGTGAAGAAATTTCAGAAACAGTTTTGGTGTGCCTTGGTTAGTAATTTCAGAAACAGTTTTGGTGTGCTTTGTCGAGCAGAAGCAGTTTTTGCTTTTGGTGTGCCACAGTTTTCAGAAACCATATTTTCAGAAGTCAAAGCTGCTCTTAGTTTTTTTCAGTAAGCAGAAGCTCCTCATCTTCAGCTAATTTCAGAAGCAGCAGGACAACGAAGCTGTAGCCATGTATTCATCCTCTTCCTCGACTTACCCAACGCCTCCCATCGATTGTCCCACTTCAAACCACCGTCGTGGCTGTCTGACCTCGCCACCGCTTCAGGACTGGGCTGTTCCAAACATCGTCGAGAGTCGACATCCTCCAAGCCACCAGTTATCTCGCTGGAGCAGCAATCAGCTAAGCTCCAATGCCCCGAACGTGAAGAAATCATCAAATGGATCTCCAAACTCACGCAGATCCACCACGACGGCGGTTCCCATTCGACTACGGCTGACTGGTGATGATGGAAACTTGATCTCGCAAGAAAATGGACTCCAACTCATGAAGACGGACGAGGTCAAATAATCAGTTCTAATGGGTCAAGTTTTAAATTCAGATTCATCCTTTATACAAACTCAATTTTGTCTTTTCAGAACCATCTTGTTTGAGAGGGGATGTTAGAATATATTATTATTATATTAGTAATATGGTCGTTGGAATATGACCGTTGTAATATGACCGTTGTAACGACATATTCCGTAGCATATTCCCGATCATAAGTCCTATAAATATAGGAATCTTGTAATCATTTTATATACAACTATTATATCGATGTAATCCTTTATCACGTATGAATTGGGGTCGCTTGGCTTGTACATTCAGGGATGCATAAAGTCTTGAACACATGCTTGTTATTTAAGGAACTTGATTCAGTTTCGACGGGTTCCATTGGATGGTTGGACCCCGGCTGTTACCTTCCCGTCCATTCTTAGTTGTCTACCATATTCCGCCGCAGCTGTTTGTTATTGATGGCATAACAATACAAAGTAAAAATCAATAACAGAAATTGAAAATCAATAATAAAAAAGCAGAAACACTTTTCAAAATAACATGATGAAATTTTGAAATCAAATTTGATAATTATCCTAACTGCTGTTTTTAAAATTTATGAAGGGTTGTAACCTGCAAACTATACTTACTGCGGTCCTTACAATCCCTTTTTGTTTTAGGAAAATTATTCTAAAGAGCTTCGTTTTGCCACGTCAAAAAAATAGAAAACTATAGTAACATACATGTATTAGTTTCACCACTGAGCGAAATACTAAAAATAATAAAACTTAGTAAATCCTATCTCTTAACCTTTTTACATAAGTTTTATGGTTAATTTTCGTAGATAAACTGCACAAGATCTAGAATACTCACGATTTCCTTATTCTAAAACCCTAACCTTGTTTAAAAGATTATTTTACTTTATAAAAATGTTTGGATTCGTTGCCATGTTTTTATTTTTATAGTCTTAGAAATATACCCGCCTTTGCTTCGGGTCAGAGCACTTGCATTAAATTATATAAAATATAAAAATTAAATTCCTTTATTTTATTTTATTTTTCACTTTTTATTATATATAATAAATTGATCTATAAAAATGAAAATTTAATATTTTCCGACTCAAGTGCTGTCAGGAGTATCCTTTTTTTCCGAAACCATTCTCAAGAAAACACCACATCGACTCCAATCACACTCGCCTTCAACATGGTAAGTTCCTTTTTTTTCCCTTTGTAATTCCGTCCAACATCTTGCGTGCATTACCTCAGACCCCAATTCCTCACCCCGTAAACCCCTTTCACTGACTCGAATCTGCTTCCCTTTTGCGTTTTTTCGGTGTTTCAGTCGGTGAAGCTTCACACCAATTGGGGAGACATCAAGTGCGAGATCTTCTGCGATGAAGTCCCCAGAGCCACCGAGGTAATT